>JAULBY010064766.1:0-10046 GCA_032358315.1 Ophiocytium majus | reverse complement strand
TGTTTTTTACCTTCAACAGTGTGTTTGGAGGCAGCTTGCCTGCTCATGGGGGGGAACAGGGGGGGGGGTAGGCAATGCGGTGACACTGCTGATGACGCCTTTGTTGCACCTACAGTGGTCTCAGTCACTTCCAGAATGAAAGCTGATCTTGAAAGTTTCTTGTGAGGACAAAGTAATTGGAAGGAGCGGTTTTTACAGACGGCAGATGATGCAGAAGCGCATCAATTGCAGGTGGTCCCGATAGTGGATTCGCCCATGGTGGGTAGGTAGCATAGGACCCTACTGTTTTCAGGGGTGCTGCGGACAGGCGGTTGCTCTATAACAAACTTCGTCGCATCCTGGAGTCCAAAAATCGGGACCTTGCCAAAAGAACGTTCTCGACGAGGCGCGCCTCCTCCACTACAGTACTTGGTTGGTGGTGGAAATTTTGTCCTCAGCAGCAACTTTCAAGATAAGGTATCTTGTTTTTTTTTTCGTTGACAGCGCCGCTTTGGGGGGCGCTAGTGGCCGCCGCGGGCCGCCGCACTGGTTGCGCCCAGTTTGGCAGCAGCAGATACACTCGCAACCTATACGATTCACCTCTGCCGCTCCATGTTGGGTGTGCTGCAGGCCTGCGCCGTGCTCCTCAAAACTCCGATCCCTTCGCCAGCAGATTAAAAAACTGAACGCCGCTTGGCCATATGTAAACGCAAGCACAGGCAGTGCGGCCCGCCACGCTGACGCCACCACTGTGCCGCTGCAGTGAATACGGTAGCACTGCAGCAGCTGATGCCCTCACGGGTGGTGAGAGTGCCGGCGATGCCGCGTAGCTCGGGTTATCCTTGACCAACTTGCATGCCAGAAGTCACTGAGACCACTGTATGATGCAAGTAACGTGCACTACATAGTTCAAGTACGGGGAAAATAATAGCAACGATGGTACTGCTGCTAATATTAACGATACTGCAATACATGCGTGTTCTTGTAATAAGAGTCACCCTGCCGCAACAACGTATTCAGGTGGCAAGGCAGGCAATGCCTAATTAATATCTTTTCGAAATCGCCAGCCCAGGTAAAATCAGCATGGCCGCACAGGCGAGCATGCTGCTGGTAATGTAAACATAGCACAGGGACATGGTTCAAGCAACCCTGAGTTGCTCACACCGCAAATGCAAAAGCAGAGTATCAAAGGCCACCTTGCCACGTAACCAACCAAGGATACATGCCCCCGCACAACCCGCAAGCTACCCAATGTATATGCAGCCAAAAGCCTCAGTGGCTGTATTGGTTTTCACACAGCATGTATCACCAGAGGAGCAGTCCTACACAACTGGGTTTAGCCACTCTCGGCGTCATGTAATAAAGACATAGTAAACATGGATGGTGTACTTGGATGGATGATGTACTTGTTGCTGTGCGCAGCAAACAAGAGCCGCCCAATGTGTGCAACACGTCCTCAATGGCAAATGTTTGCGCTGCCACAAAGTACTCTAAGTCACCCACGACTTGTTGTCCAATCGCCGGTCAAAAATCACATCACAGCAGGCTGTCGTGCTGCTAACTGTCAATGCTTTTCCCGTGTCGCCAGTCTGTAGCTGCTGTGGTGCACTACTATTGTACACGCAATGCGCACACGGTCAGCAGCAGCGGCGAGTGCACCGCCTAGGTTGCCAACCGCTGGCGCCACTGTGCTCACAGCTGGTTTTGCATCGGCTCAGTGCGCAAGCGCCAGCCACGGCGCAGCAAACGTGTACACCGCAGCCGCGCACTCACGTGGGAAGAGCTCCAAGCTGACATAGTAGAAGCACACGCCCACCAGCCCCAAAATCGCCAGCGTTAGCGCCAGCTGCGCATACCCCTTGATTTTCTGGCCGGTGGTTTGAGGGCCCTCCGGCTCGTCCCCGTCGTCAAAAAAAGACTTTTCCTTTTCTTCCTGCTGCTGCTGCTTCTTATCCTGCTTGGGCTCCTCGCCCTTGGCGCCTGTGCTCAGCAGCCGAGCCTGCTCAGCAGCAGAGGCGCCCAGCGCAGTGCTCAGCAGCAAAAGGTGGCCAGCGCAGTGCTCAGCAGGGCGCAGCAGTGCTCAGCAGCAGCAGCGTGTATATTTAGTGCATCTCGGGCAGCCGTGCTGGTGCAGCTGTTGCTACATGTACTGCTGTTGCATATGCTGCTGTTATTAGGCGACCCCTGCGGCGGATACCACCAGGCATTACATGGTGTACCACGTGTGCTGCTGTGACGCGGCGCTCTAAGCTCACAACGAACAGCGAAGCACTACTTCTACTAGTTGCACCAGCGGAGCAGCGCAGGACTGCGGTCCGCACGTTTCGGCTTCTGCATGCAACGCCTGAGCACACTAGGTAGGTAGACACATAAGTCGCGAGGGAAGGCGCGGGAGCCGACGTCGCGACGTCGCGAGCTGCCTCGAAGGCGCGCCGCCTTGAAGATCCAAAGCCACCAAATCAACACCACTGACGCGCTACACTCACCGACACCAGTGCCGATGCCTGCGAGCCACCAGCCATCAAGCCTGCCTGAGGCAGCATGCATAGCCCCCTCCACTGCTGGCCCACAGCCGCAGAGCCACCTGGCCGCTGCCTCAGCGCCCCCAGCAGCTGTTGCTGCTGCGCGATCCCTGCCCCCGCCGCTGGCCGCTGCAGCACGCCATACTGCCATGCGACGCTCAGCAGGGCTCGCCGGCGAACCAGTGATTGCGCTGATCTGCAGGCGCAGAACATGGTATGACTGCTGCTGGTGCCGCCTGCTGCCTCTGACGACGGTGTGAGTTCACTTGCCGTCGATGCGTGTGGCATTGGCAAGTTCCCGACCGAAAGTGAATCAGATTTCGGAGGCAAAAGTGGTGTGTTTTCCCACAGACGGTGGCTTGCGTTCTACACACTTCAACTCTCGAGCTCACCGGGCTCAGTAGCAAAGGCATTCAAAAATGATAGCTTATGGTAAGCCTGTAAGCCCTGCCTACCACTGAGCACCTCATTGTAGACATACAAATATTGACACCACGTGCATTGGTTCATGGACCCATGTGCAGCGCTTTAACTGGAGCTCATCATCATGCACATCGCAAGCATCCCTTGGAACCACCAATGCACACCACTCACATGAGCGACCCTCGAGGCCTCGCAGCCACAAACAGCAGCAGCGAAATATGGCAGCACCATTCCAATTTTTTTTCCAGACCTTGCTCACGCAGATCACAGCTCACAACAACACGCGGTTCACTTTTGCATTGTACGCCACAAGAAAAGGCCCTGTCCTCGTGGCGCACGCACGACGCGGTGCCCGCGAAAGTGCACGCGCACACCCGCTCCTGCCTTTTCGTCCCCTGCCAGACACCACAGCACCGCCAGTGCAGCTCATGCTGCAGTCTGCATGCAATTCTGCCCATGCTGCAAGGCGACTCCACAGCGCTCCGCGGCAACCCTCCAGGTGGTCATACGTGTCATGGCAACGCTGCCTTCGGCACGCTAAGCAATTAGTTGTGCCTTACAACACGGTACATGCCATGCTGCCAAACGGCTGCTGAGCACATCTTCGCCCGCTGGCTCACGACGGCCGCTGCAAGTCGGCGCCGCTGCCTGGTAGCCTACTGGCAGAGAGTGCAGCGGCATGCGACTTGGCTGCTGCTGCGCATGGGTGCCGCTGATGGGTGTGCCGGGCGCCATGTGCTCAGCACTGGCGTGCCAGGCACATCGGCACAACCGCGGTTTTGCAGGTATGCCGCGACTACCTTGTGCTGAGCACAAGGTGCCACATGTCAGGCACAGCACTTACATGCGGCACAGCATAGCCGGGCACCCCAGCCCATGCGCAGGTGGCCTGCTGCTAAGCACCGCCTGCACGCCAATAGATGCGCTGGCCTCATCGAAGATCATTCATATGGAGAAGCGCGTGTGAAGCACCATTGGATATCTGTCCAGCTGTGCCGGCTGTCCAAGGCCACCTGCGCAAGCACACGCACACACACATGGTGCCAGCCTGGGTAGGTATACATGCTGCACGAAAGTACTACGTAGTACTTGCAAGTATATGTTCCTGCCTGGCACAAAATCGACACCCGACTGCAAGATGTGTTGACATAACTTTCAGCCTGAAACTGCCAATGCTGCATGTGGTAGCCTTTGTTGAGCAAGCTGCTGGCGCTCACAAATGCATGCTGCTTGGGCGACAGCGCCACAGCGGCAGTACTTGGCACTGCTGTGAAAAATGTGCGAGGGCGACAGACACTGCCTCGTGCCACCAGTGACACGCAGTCGCTGCTAAGGAGTGCCAACTGCGGCAGACGCGCACCTCCAGCCACACTTCCAGCCACACTGGGTTCACAAACAATGAATGCAACGCCACCCTACCACACCCCCGCAACAGGCGGCGAACGCCGGCATGGCACCCAGTGTAACACTCACCACTTCATTGCTCCGCAGAAGCAGGAGGACTGACGCCGCGTTGAGCAGCACTCGTGCGCCGCAGCTCACGTCAGCTCCAGCGGCTCGCAAGCGCTGCCGCCGCCGTCACCACCCCCATCACTATTGCCTGCCCGGCTCTCCCGTAGCGACAGCTCAATTGCCAGCCGCAGCTGCTCATCCTCCGCATCAGCAACCCCCACGCCGCTGCTGGCGCCGCCGGTGCTGACGCCGCCAGCGCTGCTGCCGCTGCCGCGCCTGGGCGGCGGCGCGCCGATGGGGAAAAATGAGGTGATGGGGAGCGCCTCGACCGTTTCCGTTGGCAGCGGGGCGTAGGGGTTGCCCGGGTCGAATTTGTAGACCCACACCAGCAGCGTGGACGCGCACACCGGCAGCGACTCGTAGCTCGGGCGACCGCCAGTGGGGGTGGTCGGGCTCTTGGCCGCGTCGAAGGCGGCTTTGCTGCCCGCGTTGCTGCCGCTGCCGCTGTCGCTGCCGCTGCCGCCCAGGGAAATCACGGAGAAGACGGGCTTGGTGGCCCGGAAGCGGTACACGAACTGCAGAGCGTGCCCCTGCACCAGCTTCTCGCTGCGGCGAGCTTTCTTGCGGCTGGCGCCACTGGCTGTGCTGGCAGTGTCGTCGTCATCGGCGGCTGCCGCCGCTCCTGCCGGCGCGGTACCCTTTTCGCCGTTGGCACCCCCTGACTTGGTGATGTGGGGTGCGATGGCGTTGTCTGTCAGCAAGGACTGCAGCTCTGGCCAGAGAGTGGAGGAGTGTGAGTTGAACCACTGGAGGTCTTGCCTCAGCAGATGCACCACCAGGGGCATGACCTGCCTCCTGGCACCACCCCCTCCCACCAGCAGGTTAATGCAGTTGCGGGGCTGCCACGAGGGCGCCGCTGATGGTGGCGATGTTGCCGCTGCCGTCATAAGTTGCTTCGCAAGGCCGCCCGGGTGATGTGCGCAGTGTGGGTACTTCGCCGGCAGAGCGGAATGTAACGTCTGCTGGTGCTGCTGCTGTTGCTGCTAGTGCTGCTGGTGCTGCTGCTGTTGCTGCTGCTGGTGATGGCACTATCGGATTGCAGCTTGCACTGCGCAGCTGCGGTAGCCAACTCTCAGCCTGGGTGTTATCCACAACTTCAAGTCGACGAGTTGAACTCCGTGTGTCGTGGTGTCTGGTGTGTCGGGGCACACACACCACCAGCGCGTGTAAAGGTGTGGGGGCTGTCTGGCGCTTTTCACCAGGCGGACAAATCACCCACAGGGTTCGGCCTGGCATTTTGTCCCGGCTACGGCAGGGCTTAGCTTTTAGGTTTCTTTCACAGATGTGGAGGGCGCCCCCTCTCAGCACAGTACTACTAGGGAGATGGCGGCCGTGGACTCCGACAACGAGAAGGCGGTGGCCCTATCCCGGCGCCAGCCCCTGCAACACTTCGCGGCAGCGCCTCGCCTCTTCCACCACGTCTTCCTGTTCGTCGACCCGGCCAACCACTTCATGATGGCGATGGTGTGCTCTCTATGGCGACGCGGCGTCGACACTCACCGCCGCCGACCTCTCTTCTGCACTCCCATTTCGGCCCAGGCTAAGAGCAAGAGTATTGCGCTACTGGAGTGGGCCCTGGCGCAGGGCCTTCCTGTCACAGAAGAAATCTGCACTTCGTTGACCGAGGCCAGTTTCCTCGCCGGTTTGCAGTGGGCCCGTGCACGCGGCATGCCATGGGATGGCCCGGCTGTGCGGGTCAAGGCGGCAGAAAGGGGAGACCTGGCCATGCTTCAGTGGGCCACCGCTCACGGAGCAGCAGTGCCGCACGTGCAGGGCAGTCCCCGGGGCGGCCTGAGCATTTGCGATGCGGCGGCGCGGGGTGGATCCGTGGAAGTTCTGGAGTGGGCACGTGGCAACGGCGAGCCGTGGGACGACACGTGCGCAGCAGCGGCTGCCGCCGGGCCCTTGCATGTTTGCAGTGGGCAAGGTAATAAGGAGGGTTCGACACTCTACACACACATGCACTCGTATAGCAAACGTTTGTGTTCAGCGTGCAGTGACACGCACACAAACACACACATGCACACACACATACACACACATTTTCGTTTTGCAATGAACAACGCAAATAACCCCAAGACAGACACACACAGGAGTTCCGCAATGGCCGAGGAAAATAGCTCTAGCATGTCATGTGACTTACACGCTCACTGTTAGCTCTGCAGGTGAGAGGTAGCCAGGGTGCTGATGACGTCCATACACGCGTGTGCTGCCTGCATGCAGGAGGGAGGGCGCGCCTTGGGACTACAACACATGTGTGGCGGCGGCGGGCGCCGGCCAGCTGGCCGTTTTGCAATGGGCATGCGGCGAGGGCGCGCAGTGCTTGCCGAAGGCGTGCGACGCGGCTGCTGCCGGAGGTCACCTGGAGGTGCTGGAGTGGTTGTACAATTCCGACCCGCGGTTCGTCGGAGAGGCGCAGTGGACCTTTGAGCAAGCGTATGGTCGCCTCGAGGTATTGCAGTGGATGCATGGCCGGTACACCGTGTTAGGAACGGACTTCATGTGCGCGCACGTAGCAGGCGGCGGCCACCTAGATGTGCTGCAGTGGCTGATCAACATCGGCGCAGCCATCGATGTGGAGCGCGTAGTCTGGGCGGCGGCACGCAACGGCCGGTTACCTGTCGTACAGTGGTTGTTCGAGACTTTAGTGACCGTGTCACCTCGGCTGTGCGCAGAGGGAGCGGCAGCGGGCGGGTGCATACACGTGCTGCAGTGGCTGTGTGACCGGGGAGTAGCACCGGATGCGGCGGTATGTGAGGAAGCAGCAAAATGCGGGAGGCTGGAGGCGCTGCGGTGGGCGAGGGAGAACGGAGCCCCATGGTCATACCGGGTGTGCACAGTTGCAGCGTGGGGCGGGCACTTGGAGGCTCTGCAGTGGGCGCGCGAGAACGGCGCGCCTTGGAACCTCAAAGTGCACCAAAGCGCTGCCCACTGCGGGCACCTGCATGTGCTCAAGTGGGCTCGTGGGCAGGGGCTGGAGTGGCACCCACGGGTGTGCAGGGCCGCTGCGGCGCAAGGGAATCTTGAGGTGTTGCAGTGGGCACACGCGAATGGTGCCCCGTGGAGCAAGGCGTCGGTGCTCGGTGCCGCGGGCGTGTTGAGGCGCCCCCAGGTTATTGGGTGGGTACAGGCGCAGGATGAGTATGTACTTTGTAGGTCTCCTGGCGCATGGTGGTGTACTTCGTTAGATAAGTGCTCTGGCGACATGACAGGCTTTCTTGAGAGTACGCAGGGATGAGCATTGCCAGCTTGTTCGTTCGCAACAGCATGTCTGATCATGCTTTTTCTGGTCACACGCACACCATGTGCAAAGGGCTTTTCGCGCCCTAAGCGGAGTTTAATAGAAGTACATGGCGTAAATAAACAAGTGCCCACTGATAAAGATGCCGGCGATGTTTACACTGGCCTTGTGATGCAGCGCTTCTCAGCATATTGATCACCCGTTGCGACTAGTCACCTACGCTGCCCATGATGAGCTGCTCCTGCCGTGCGTGCTGGTGTGTCACAGTAAACACCTCTGCAAGGGTGGCACCAGGGGGCGTTCTGCTCTACATGTTGTAGTGCCTGAGCTCCAGCAGGAAGCGCGCCTGCCCCTAAAAAACGTGTTATCGTGGGGGCAGATGGACTCTGTACAATGGGATCTATAGAGAAGACACCACTTCGCTCTGTTAGTCGTGTTGACAGCCACCACAAATGACAACTGCGGCGCATCCATCCCAGTCCCCGCCGCTCTGACTAGAGACGAAAATAAGTCCTCCAACCTGGTGGTACCATGCCTGTGCAACGCAGGGTACTGCTGTTAGCTGGCGACGGTGCTTCATGCAGCTCACCGCGGTGACCTCGTCACTGCCTACTACTAGTAGTGACTCTATTACGTTGCGCTTGTGGGTGTGCAAGAACCCAGGTCACGCATGCCGAGACACCAAGCAGTGGTCATGCGCGACTCCAACTGACATACTCTGTGCACTGTGAGTCAGGCTGCTACTATAGTAGTTTTATAGTAGTAGTTTCTGTTTGTGTAGTTGAACATGTTTCCCCTTCCGACCTTGTGTGTGTCTGCCGGCCCCAAGCGGCCATTCCCACAACAACTTCAAGTCGGCAACTTCAAGTTGTCATCGGCACACAACACGGGCACATCACAACACACACACAGCACACCAGGTCAGCACGCCAGACCAGATCCACCACCGACAGCATCAGTGCAACGGTAGGCAGGGCTGGCACGTGGTACCTCTGCCGGCTCATCTCAAACAGCGGTTGCACATCCATCATCCGCGACGGATCCTCAGTGACCTTGAGAGCTCGTTACGGCAAGCAGCAGCGTTGGCTGTGCCAGCCCCCCTGATGCTGCTGTGGCTGAGGCTTACTGCCCTCAGCTTGGTGATCCTTCTTGCTTGCCCGTGCGCTCTCCTCGTCAGCGGCGTGGAGTTATCTGAGCAGCAGCAACTGCAGCAGCAGCAACAGCAGCAGGAGGAGCGGCAGCAAGACTTCCCTGACGCCGCCGCATTAGCCGCCGAAACCTGCACCAACACCCACAGCGTCCCGCACATGGAGAGACTTGTGGTGTTCGGCTCCACTGGAGCCGTGGGGCGCCGCTGCGTGGCCCTGGCGCTAGCGGACCCCCGTGTGGAGCGGGTGACGGCCGTCATGCGCGGCGATGCAAAGCCGCCCTCGTTCTTTGTCAGTGACGAGGTGCCGGCACCGGACGCCGCCGCCACCGCCAAGCTGCAGCAGGTGCGTCCAACGAGCGAGCACGCCACAGCACCACGTGTTATGGTGCAGCTTGCTGTGGCTTGCAGGAACACTGATCTTTAGCGCTCGCCGCCAAGCATTTGCTGGTGTGCAGGCGCGGCCCGCCTGTATTTGTGAATGGTTTCTGTTGCTGCTGATGAAAGGGTTGGTAGGCGCAAGTGCGTGACCTGCGTCAAAGGCCCATGCAAATGGCAGCGGTTGCGTATTACCAGTGTATGTCGTGGTGGAAGTGCCTAAAGGGTGCGCTCCATGCACCCTTGTGTGCCAATGACACACCTTGCATTTGTGACGCTGCACACATTCAACACAGCTGTTCGTAAATGCAAGCAGTGCACACACACACACCGCCCGCTGCAGCAACTTGCTCTCTAAACCACAATGTTGCAGATAATACTTGCTTGTACTTACACTACTGTGTATGTACTACTAGTTGTCTAGATGCAGTATATGGCATCATCATTGCTCAAAGACCTGACTACATGTCTGTTGCAATTCCATTCAATCACAGATGTCTGCAATGCTGCAAACAGTCACATCTGAATGGTCAGCACTGTATATGTCCATGTGCACACACGTGCCAACATCTCTCTGCACGCACCGCATCACGCACCTGCCCTCCTCTCACGCCACAACATTCACTCACCACCGCCCGCCACCACCTCCCCCCCCTACAGCCTCACAAAAGCCCCCCTCTCGCACGACAACCCAGGCGCCTCCGTGCCCCTGCGCCCATCACCTGCCAGCTTAACTCACCATCTCTGCCCCCCGCCCCCCCCTTCCCCACCCCCCCCCCCAGCCCCCCCACGCACCTCCATGCCCCTGCACTGCACTTGCCACCTGCCATCTCCAAGCACCTGC
>JAULBY010064765.1:0-33289 GCA_032358315.1 Ophiocytium majus | reverse complement strand
TCTGTTCAATCCAGTATTATCAAATAATTTTGAAAATAAACGCCAGACAAATAAAATTGGTACCAAGCTGGTTTATGAAACAAAAAAACACAGGATAGGTTTACAGATGCATTACCGTAATGTTTACCAGCAAAATGTAAATATTACAACGGGCCAAAAGCTTCAGCAATCTGTAAATAATTTTTTGCCGGCCGCTTCCTTCAATTACAGGCCAAACCAGGGCTCTAACCTTAACATGCTTTACATAAGCTCTTCGCAACAGCCAGATCTTAATCAAATGCAACCCGTTATTGATAACACAGACCCGAACAGGATCGTAATTGGAAATCCGAACCTTAAGCCAACATTTACCAATAACCTTTCTGTTAACTATTATTTTTATAAAGGCATAAGCGATAGAAATTTATATGCCGGTGGAAATTTTGGTAATACAAATGATCAGATAAGCTTTGCTACCACTTACGATTCGCTTGGTAAGACCATTAGCCAGCCAATTAATATTGACGGGAATTATTACGCCAGTGTTTACATGGGCAATGGATTTCCTTTATTTAAACGTTTTATGAAAATGTATTATAATTTAAACATGAACTATAATAATAACGTTTCGCTGGTTAACGGAGCAAAAACCATTTCGCAAAACACTAACGTTTCACCGGGCATGAATATTGAAAAACATTCAGATAAATTCAATATCAACATTGGCACCAATTATACTTACAATCTTCCTAAATCCAATATCAGCATACAATCTAACCAGCCTTATTACAGTTACGAGATCTACGGCAATTTATTTGTGAAATTGCCTAAAGGATTCTCGATTGCTACAGATGGCAAATACAATAACAATGGCAACAGGGTTTCGGGCTATAATTTAAATTATTTTATTTTAAACGCAACGCTTGCCAAATCGTTCTTTAAGACCGAAGACCTTGTTATTTCGCTTAACGCTTACGATATTTTAAATCAAAACATTGCCAACGACCGTTATATATCCAGCAACCAGATCGTAGACACAAAAACACAGATCATAAAAAGATATTTTTTATTAAAGATACTTTACAAGTTTAACAGCCAGAAAACAAAAACAGAAGATGAGTTTGATTAAAAGATATATAACACTTATACTTTTATGTTTTGTATTTATGTGCAAGGCGCAAATAACCAATGCTAAAATAACCTTTGAGCGTAAGACCAATTTATTTAAAAAATTTAAAGGCGATAATCAACGCTGGTTAAAAGAAGAAGACAAAATAAAAATAGATTATTTTGAATTATATATTACTGACACTGCTTCTTTATTTAAACCACAGGAAAGCGACCTGAAAGAAAATTTAAGCTGGGCCACATCAAAAAACACAGTATTGCAAAATTTTAATTTAAATACGCGTTATTTAATTAAAACCATGTGGGGCGAAGAATTACATTTAACTGACAGCTTATTTAAACGCCAATGGCAGATCACCGAAAGCAGCCGCAAAATTGCAGGCTACGCTTGCCGTAAAGCCGTTTGGCAGGCTAACGACAGCACACGCATTTACGCCTGGTTTAGTTATGAAATTACACCATTAACAGGCCCGGAAAGCTTTAACGGTTTACCCGGAACTATTTTGGGTTTAGCAACCGAAGATGGCGGCGTAGTTTATTTTGCAAAAAAAGTTGAGATCCTAAACCCTGAAGCAAAACAATTCATTCTTCCAAAAAAGAAAAAGATCTATACAATACCCGAGTTAAAAGCCCAAATGGAAAAACAATACGGTAAAGAAAAATGGTTTAAAAGTATGATCAACGAACAGTTTGGGATTTGGTGAACAGTCAGTCGATGGAACACAGATGACGCTGATTGAACAGATGTTCGCTGATTTATAATCCTAGCTCCACAGGATTTGCAATCCTGTGATAATATAAAATTATAAAATTTTCAACCCAATACATTTATCTTGTATTCAGATTTTACGCGAAATCTATCTTGGGTTTTCAAAATAAAAAGAAAGGCCTTTTAAGTGTATGAAAGCTACCCTAGGACAACTGCTGTTTTTTTCTCAGATAGTCGCGGTATTCTCTTCGCGCCTGACTCAATTCAGAATTATACAATTCCGATCGTAGAAATGAAATTTTATTTATTATTTTTCTTAGTAAACTCATTGGCTCAAAGTTAGTGATAGCCATTAATTCAACCATAAAAGCAATGTGGAAAAACTACCTCAATACAAAGATATTATTATAAAGTACTAAGAATGAGATCTATTAATTTACTAAAACACGTTTTTATGGCAAGTCCTGCGGGTTTACTTTCCGTCAAAGCCCTTAATAAAATCGCTCATTAAATACGCAATTAATTTACCGGTTTTGTTATCGGCTTTTATGTGTGATAATACCGGCGCGCCTTCTGCAATGTGTAAATAAGCAGCATTTAAATGTTTGGCGCAATTAAAAACATATTGGCGTGCCTGTATGGGCGAGATGCCCGAGCTTGTCTTAGCACTGGATGGAACGTTGGTAATGGCATCAAGATCTATTTCTACACCGCAAACATTATCTTTTACAAAACCAATACATTGTTTTAAAGCGGTAGTAAAATCGATCTCTTCTCTTACAAAAACAGATTCGTAAGTATTATAAAAAAGCTGTTCGGGGTTATTTTTAAATTGTTCTAATGCAATTTTACTGTTGTATTGCTCGTGCATAGCAAACACAGCATATTTATTTATGTAACCGTTCTTAAACGCATAACTAAAACCATTACCGCTATGTCTTCCTTCTAATTGACGAAAATCCAAATGCGGATCGCAATTAATGACATTTATTTTTTTGTTGAGTGCATGAAAAGTTCCGCTAATATTTCCGTAAGCATTGTTATGTCCACCACCAATTATAATGGGGATCTTTTTAAACTCAACAATTGTTTTAATGACTTCTGTTACTTTTTCATCTACCAAAGCAACCAGCTGACGTAAATGAACCATATCATTTTTATTCTTTGGGTCATACATCAACGCTTTTTCCATCAGGTCATCCACAAACACTTCACCTAATACAAAAATATTTTTCCCGTTTAAAAAAGGATTACTTTGTTGAATTAAAAAACTTTCGATGGCCGGTTTAAATGCAGAGCTCGCTCCTGCCCTGCCGTAATTAGCGCGTACACCAATATCTTCGGGTATGCCAACAATAACAAACTTCGCGTGGCTTGCTTCCAGATCATCTTTCCAGCTGCCTTTAGTGGCATCTACCACTTCACCGATCTTTAATTCACCGGTGCGCATACGCGTCATTTTAATAACATCTTCGGCAGTATAAACCTTTACTGTTTTCATTAAAATAAAGTTAAGGCAAATGAAAAGCCTTTATCCGATCGATAAGGCCTTTTTGGGAACAGGCACCTGTTTAAAACCTACCTCACCACTACTTTTATGTTTGCAAAATCCCTGATCCCATCAGGGGCCTGTATTTTTATATTCTCAAAGTAAACTTTGTTTCCAACTCTTAATCTTTGTAAGGCCGCTTTGGCGTCTGATGACAACTGATAGCCTGTGCATTTATAATCCTGGCCTGAACCGGTTGCATTAACTATATTCATTGTAAATTCCATCATTTTAAACTGGGCCACAAAATCAAAACCTGCATTATCAACCCCTAAAACATTAATATTTTTGGCATCTGCTAATTTCATCTCCAAATTACCATAGGTACTTTTTCCTGATACTTTTAATGGTGGATTCGGAAAACGTTTTACCCTGAAATATTGTGGAGAGCCTTGTTGTTTTAAACCATTTGTAGTTTTTGCCATAACAGTAACAATGCAGGTGCCTTGCGTTGCAGCTTTCGCAGAATACTTTCCATTTCCGTTATTGGTAAGACTTGCACCACAACCACTCACATTCACCACAAGATCTGTTGGTGCAACACCCGCGGCAGAAACAGTTAGCGGATTATCAACCCCAATATAAAACACATTCATTTTATCCGGACTAACTGCTACTGCAGCGTTTGCTACCACGTATTCATTATCGTATTTAAAATATTTATAAAAACCATCATTTCCTTTTAATCGCACCCAACCTTTAATTTCTTTATGTCCTGCCGCGCCCGTAGGTAAATTAATTTTTCCTGTTCCTTTATCAATTGGTAACACAACAGCTCCTTCCGCGATCTTACCACTTGCAGTATCCACATCACCTAAAATAAATTGCAGGTTCTCATCCGTAAAATCAGATGAAGAAGCTGTTAAAAATACATCAGCCGTAAAAGGTGAACCTGACTGAACATAATTACTTACAGGAACAATGCGTGCCTCCATTTGATTAAAAATGATATTTAATTTACCGGCAGCACTAGCAAAAGTTGTTACCATCTCTGATTCAATATTACGGATATCACTTTGCATTTTAGAAAGATTAGTGATCACTCCTGCTAAAGGCATATTGTAAAAATTCTTTATCTCCCAGCCAATTGCTTTGCCATCTTTATCTCTGAAGTTATCGTGTGGTGTAAATAATTTTATCTTTTCTTTTAATATTAAATAATCTGCTTGTGGCAATACAGTTCCTTTTTTATCGTGCATTTCATCTATCATTTTATTAAGCTCTGTAGTTAAAGTAGTAATATTTTTACGCAGCTCTCTTGCCGAATATTGTGTTTCTGCCGGCTTTCTTTCATCAGGTCCTATCAACATGTATGTTGGTTTATCGTAATTATCCAGCTTTTCAATACTTGCCAGTTTCATGGTATCTGCACCCTTTACGTCTTCTGTATACTGTTGTATATTTTGTTTTAATGTAGTTATGTAATCAAATGTTGTTTGTGATAGTTTAGTAACTTCTTTTGCTTTTATATAATATGGTTTGGCTTCGTTCTTACCTTTTTCAATAGCATCTTCAAAGGCCTTCATCATTTTTTGCGTGTTGGCTGTAAAGTTTGAATTTGTTGTTTCAATACTTTCGTTAATAGTAACAAAGCCCTGCAATACCTCTTTAGTAACATTTAAAGCAAGAAGACAGGTGAGTACGAGGTACATCATGCCTATCATTTTCTGGCGGGGGGTTTCTTTTGCATTACTCATGTGTTTTGTGTTTAATTGGTTTAAATTATAAAGCCAAAAAAACATAAATGGTTACAGACTTTATTTTTTTGAACAAGCTGTAACTTTTTTGAGAAATGAGGTTATTGATTTTTTTGCCACGAATTTCACAAATTACACAGAAAGAAATATTTTAAACGATTTTGTTCATTTAGTTTTGTGTGAATTTATTTTTCAAATAAATCTTATTTGAAAAATTAAATTACACGAATAAGTAAGTTGAAATTTGTCTATTAAATTTGTGCAATTAGTGAAATTAGTGGCTGAATTAAAGATCCATTTTAGAAAAATAATTCCAAACGGCATCTGATGTAACAGGAAATGCCTTGATATTAATTGGCTCGTCTTTGATAGGATGAACAAAACTAATTTGATAGCTGTGTAAATGAATAAAACCTCCATCATTGGTTCTTGCAAAACCATACTTAAGATCGCCTTTTATAGGACAGCCAATTGCAGAAAGCTGCGCACGGATCTGGTGGTGACGACCGGTATACAAATTAATTTTTAATAAATGATAATTATCCGAAGATGCAATTAATTCATAATCCAACTCTGCCCTTAACGCATCGGGCACAGGTTTAATGTGCGCTTTAGACATGTTTGTTTTTTCATTCTTCGTAATAAAATGAATTAATTTATCGGATACTTTTGGTGGCCTGTTCTTTACTACTGCTAAATATGTTTTTTGAATTGTTTTCTCGCGAAATAATTCATTAAAGCGTGACAGTGCTTTGCTTGTTTTTGCAAAAATAATTAAACCACTCACGGGCCTGTCTAACCTATGAATAACACCACAAAAAACATTTCCGGGTTTATTATCTCTTACTTTAATAAAGTTCTTGATCTTTTCACTTAAAGGCATATCGCCCGTTTTATCACCTTGTACAATTTCTGAAGGAAGCTTATTAACGATCATGATATGATTGTCTTCATAAACTATTTGCTCAGGCCAAATGGAAGTGCTATTTATTTTTGTATTCACAAATTTATCGGATACCGGTTTTTGTATTGCGGCGCGTGGGCTTAAAGATATAGTTTAATTTATACTCTATACCTTTTGATGGCGCTAAAGCAGGAGATTGAGCAAGATAACCTGTGTTATTAATAAAGAAATACGCTTCGGTACCTGTAACAAAATAATTATCCTTCGCCGTTTTACTAATTGATTTATCGTAGTTGTACCAGATAGTCCAGTTAAATTTTGGATTTGCTTTTAAATAATTGGTGTAACTTTTTAAGCTATCATCAAGACAAATACTTATAAAAACAACTTTATCTCCGAATTTTTTTCTAAGTGCGTCTATCTTCGGCATTTCTCTTAAACTTTCAACATTTGAGGTAGAGAAAAAATTTAAATACACCCAACGACCTTTAAAAGAATTTAAAGCGCCAATTGTTCCCTCTTTTGTACGTGCAGTAAATCCGGGCGCTAAAGAACCTGTTTGCATTTTATTAAAGTAAGCCAGCATAGAAATAGCTATTTTTTTATGTTGCTTAATTTTTGTTTTTTGATGCAACTGAGAAGTAATTTGCACAACTGCTTCAGGAACAAACTCGGAGTTAAAATAAAAATCCCATAAATTTTTCAAGATCACTAACTCTCTTAATGTATCTTCTTTTAAAAATTTATCTTCTTTTAAAAAATCAGAGAGTATACTATAATCTCCTTTTACATTAATAATATTATAAAGTGTTTGCCCTTTTTGCATAGAAGCATATGAATTTAAATACCCTTTAAAACAGGCATTAAAAAATTGCATATATTCATAATGATCGTATTGAATAGGTTTATTGGCAATGTATCCATTGATCAAATAATTTTCTCCGCGCGAAACGCTGGCGTTAATTGAAGCGATAGAATACTCAACATAATTTAAAAAATAAGGGTTCTTAATATTCTTATAACGCACATCAGAGATCTTTTTAAGTGTATCGGCGCGTTTAAAGATCATTGGACGTGAAAGGAATTTTCCATCTTTACCATCAAACAAATTATTAAATTGTCTTTGAAAATCGAAGGTCAAAACATTTAACTCTGTTGAGTCATTCCCAATAATACCAATATCAATAGGCAATTCAGCGTCATTCTTATAATCAAAATCTTTTTCTAATTCGGGAATGGTAATGCCATAAACAAAATCGGGTTGAACATACATTTTAGCAACCACATTATTGATGTTTAAAAAAACAGGCCGGGTAAAGTCGGTTTGATAATGCAATTCAAAATATCCATCGCTTTGTATCGTATCAAGATCTTCTTTTTGTTTGGTGTTGGTAATATAATCGGTTAAGGAACTTAACTGAATTATCTTACCAACATATTGTACATGGGCTTTACCTTTAATGATCACATTTTGCGAAACACCTTTCGTAACAATAAAAAGTAAAAATAAATATTTAAAAAAGGCTTTGATCTTTATATAACGCTGGTTTGAAAAAAGGATACTAATTTTCAATATGGTTTATTGTAAACATATCTACGTAATTGTTGGCGAGTGTTTGCCCATGCAATCCACTTGTAATAACAAAATACGAATCCAGATTAATGACGCTCGGATTATGGAAAATCTCATTTACGTTCACATCATAAAATATCTTTGATGGCTTATCTTTTTTTACGCTTAATTTTGTTGCAAGATTAAACGTACATTTTCTTATGCAATTTTCTTTTCCGGCAAAGCCGCCAACATGCATAGCATATGTAGCACCCGGCATTGAATTTACTGTTCTGTATTCACCTTCCAGCTTAAAAAAGATATAACCGGTACTCCATGTCCAGAACATTAATGAGTCGGGCGAAAGATCGCCGGTTTGAGCGCCGCTGATATTTCTTTCTTCATCAACACCTATCAAAAATTCAACCTGGTCATAATCTCCTTCGGGTATCCCTGAAATTGTAAATGACTTTGCACCTTCAATATGTTTGATAATATGATAGCTTTCGGGTTCTGCAAAAACAGAGTTATTGCTATTCTTTAATTTTATATTGCTGATATAATAATTAAAACGGTTTACAGTAAAACTATCTCCATTTGTATTTAAATACCATTTTGTATTTGGTATCAGAGGTAAATTATCGGCAAGGGCATTAAAATTAAATACAGCGCTGGTTTTTACTGTAACAGGTGTTTCTACTTTAGGTTCGGGTTCTATCTTTTGATCCTTTTTACAGGAAACAAAAAGCAGTGATACAAAAAGTGAAAAAGTAAATAATAGCCTGAATTTGATCATGTATCAAATTTACTAAAAAATTGTGGTTTATGGAACGGGATCATAACCGTGTCCGCCCCAGGGATTACAACGTAAGATCCGCTTAAAACCAAGCCATCCTCCTTTAAAAGCGCCGTATTTATTAATTGCATCAATAGCATATTGACTACACGAGGGTGTATAACGGCAGGAATTAGGGAGAATTGGCCTAATGCAGATTTGATAAAATTTAACAAAAAGTATGGCTATTTTTTTCACAGCTGTTTATTTAATATTCAATTTTAAGAATGATTTGCCATTTAAAAAACCTTCCAGTTTATCTTCCATCTTAACAGCGTCAACGCCTTCGGGTGTTCCGGTATAAATAAGATCGCCAACTTTTAGACTTACAAATTGCGAAACATAAGCAATAACTTTGTCAAATGAAAAAATCAGGTCGTTTGAATTGCCTATCTGCCTGCTTTGGCCGTTTACTTTTAATTCAAAATTAATATTGCCAAGATCCAATGTTTCCTTTTTTACAAAGGAGCCTATAGGAGCGCTGTTATCAAAGGCTTTGGCCTTTTCCCAGGGTAAACCTTTTTCTTTACATTTGGCTTGGATATCGCGTGCGGTAAAATCTATTCCAAGCCCAATTTCATCATAATATTTGTGCGAAAATTGCTCCTCAATATGCTTGCCGGCCTTACAGATCTTTAAAACCAGCTCTATTTCATGATGAAGATCCTTGGTAAAATCGGGAATATAAAAATCGCCTTCTTTTAATAAAGCCGTATCGGGTTTCATAAAAAACACGGGTTCTGTAGGCAGATCGGCCTTCATTTCTTTAGCGTGTTCGGCATAATTACGCCCTATGCAAATTATTTTCATATTGTATTTTTGTAAACTAAAGTGCAAAGATAAAGCAAAATTCCGGCTTTATTTGGTACATTTATGCTTTGATTTTATGGAACAAAAATTTGACATTATAATTGTTGGCGGAGGCATTGTTGGCCTTGCTACGGCTTACAAACTTTGTAATTACCATCCTAATAAAACTATTTTGGTTTTAGAAAAAGAAAAAGAAGTAGCGCAACATCAAACATCACATAACAGTGGTGTAATTCACAGCGGTATCTATTACAAACCCGGCTCATACAAAGCCAAGAATTGCGTAGATGGCAGAAGAGAACTGGTACAATTTGCAAAAGATTATAAAATAGCACACGACATTTGCGGTAAAATTATTGTTGCTACTCACGAAAGTGAATTAGCTCACATGAACAAAGTTTTTAATAACGGTATTGCCAATGGCGTTGAAGATATGGAGATCATTGATCCCAAACGCATAAAAGAAATTGAACCGTTTTGCGAAGGTATTGCGGGAATTCGTGTGGGTTGCACCGGAATTATTGATTACGACCAGGTAGCAAAAAAATACGTTGAATTAATTCACGCAAAAAATAATGGTAGTAAAGTAATGACCTCGCAACATGTTACTGCTTTTGAAAGAGGCCAGGAAAGTACAACCGTTATTACAAAAACAAATAAATTTATTGGTAAACATATTATCACGACTTCCGGTTTGCAAGCCGATAGAATGGCCAAGAAGGAAGGACAAAAAAGTGATGCAGAGATAATTGGTTTTAGAGGAGATTATTATGATCTAACTGAAAAAGGCTTGCATAAAGTAAAACATTTAATTTATCCGGTTCCAAATCCAAAATTCCCATTCTTAGGCGTGCATTTTACACGCATGATCCATGGTGGCACTGAGTGTGGCCCAAATGCGGTATTTGTATTTGATCGCGAAGGTTACAGTAAAACTGCTTTTAGTTTTAAAGATACTATTGATGCTTTTGGATTTAAAGGCACCTGGAAATTTTTTGCCAAGCACTGGCGTTTTGGTATGGATGAATACCGGGGAGCATTCAGCAAAACTTATTTTTTAAATCGTTTGCGCAAATTAATTCCAAGTTTAGAAATGGACGAGATAGTTGCCGCACGTTGTGGTATACGCGCTATGGCACTTGGGCCCGAAGGCGAAATGCTGGACGATTTTAAAATTGAAAAACATGGTAATGCCATGCACGTTATTAATAGCCCAAGCCCGGCAGCTACTGCAAGCTTAGCTTATGGCAACGAAATTGCGTTAATGGCTACAGAATACTTTAATTTAAAATAATTTTATATATTTAATTATGCGTAATAATAATTTAAAAGGCACAGGTGTAGCAATTGTTACGCCATTCACTAAAAAAGGAAATGTGGATACAGCTGCATTAACGCAGGTTGTAAAACATTTACACAATGGTAAAGTAGAATATATTGTTGTTTTAGGTACAACAGGCGAAAGCGTTACTTTAAGCAAAGAAGAAAAAAATTTAGTTATTGATACGGTAATAAAAGCGAATGCAAAAAAACTGCCCTTGGTGCTAGGCATCGGCGGTAACAATACAGCTGAAGTAATTGAAACAATTAAAAAAACAGATCTTAACCCTTTTGAGGCTATTTTATCTGTTGCGCCATATTACAATAAACCAACACAGGAAGGTTATTACCAACATTACAAAGCGGTTTCAAAATCAACCAATAAGGATATTATTTTATATAACGTGCCCGGCCGTACCGGAAGTAACGTTACCTGGGAAACGCAAATTCGTATTGCAAAAGATTTTAAAAATATTGTTGCTACAAAAGAAGCGAGCGGCAACATGGAGCAAATAATGAAGATCATTAAAAACCGTCCGAAAGATTTTTTAGTGATCAGTGGGGACGATAACTTAACCTTACCAATAATTGCTGCCGGTGGCGATGGTGTGATCTCGGTTGTTGCTAACGCATTTCCTAAAGATTATAGCGAGATGGTACGTTTAAGTTTAAAACATAAATTTACTGAAGCACAAAAATTACATTATGGTTTAATTGATATTACTGATCAGCTTTTTGCAGATGGTAACCCGGGTGGAATAAAATACGCGTTAAGCCTGTTAAAAAAATGTGATCCTTATGTGCGTTTACCTTTGGTAGAACCGAATGATAAAGTAAAACAGACCTTAAAACAATTAGTAAAAAATTACAAATGAGTAAGGTAAAGATTTTAGATACACTTCAAATTGAACAAAAATTAAGCCGTTTGGCTTATGAAGTTTATGAAAATAATTTTTCTGAAAAAGAATTATTAATTGTTGGTATTGAAGGTAATGGTTACAAAGTTGCCAATCATTTAGCAGAGAAATTAAAAAAGATCTCACCTCTAAAAATTACTTTAGGCAAGATCTCTTTAAATAAAGAAAAGCCCTGGGAAGGCGAGCCTAAAACAGATTTTGAGGAAAAAGCTTTTGTAAATAAAACCATCATTCTTGTAGATGATGTTTTAAATAGCGGTAAAACATTAATGTATGCTGTAAAATTATTTTTAGATAAACCGGTAAAAAAAATAAATACAGTAATACTTGTTGATAGAAGCCATACACGTTTCCCGGTAAAAGCAGATTTTGTAGGACTTAGATTAAGCACTACCTTACAGGAACACATTGAGGCCGATCTTTCAAAAAAAGGTAAAGAAGCCGTTTATTTAATTTAAGGCATTGTCTGACCAATCTAAAATAACACAACAAAAACACATTCAGGATTTAAAACTGAATGCATTGCTTGAAGTTACCAAGGCGATCAATAATAATTTTTCTACAGGGCAACTACTCGATCTTTTCCAGGATATTTTAGAGAACCGCTTAGGTGTTGGTAAACTCGTACTTTTTAGTTATGATAACGAATGGAAATGCCTGCTTAAATACGGTATTGGCAAAGATGTTGGCGCTATCGTATTCGAGAATGAATTACTTTCTATCAGTGAAATTGAGACGATTAATTTTAGTAAAGGCGAATTAAGCAAACAATTTGAAATTGTAATTCCTGTATATCACAAAAAAACACCAATGGCATATGTGTTGTTAAGTGATGTAAATGAAGAAAAACTGGAATTAAGCGCTGCTATTAAGCATTTACCTTTCGTTCAAACGCTAACAAATATTATTATTGTTGCCATTGAGAACAAAAAATTATTTAAAGAAAACATTCAAAGAGCACAAATAAAAAAGGAGTTAGAACTGGCACAAAGCATGCAACAAATGCTTTTCCCTAAAGATCTGCCAAACTCTGACGGTTTATTGGTTGCCGCAAGATATCTACCACATCAACAGGTTGGTGGCGATTATTATGATTTTATTAAATTAAATAATCACGAATTTATTTTTTGTGTAGCTGATGTAAGCGGTAAAGGAATAGCTGCAGCCTTACTAATGAGCAACATCCAGGCCACACTACAAAGTTTGATCACATTCACTCACAATTTAAAAGACATTGTTATTGAATTAAACAAACGCGTTATTACAAACGCTAAAAATGAAAAATTTGTTTCTTTATTTCTCGCAAAATTAAATACTAAAAGTCAGCAACTTACTTATATTAACGCGGGCCATAATCCTCCGATATTTTATTACGAAAATAAATTTATGGAGTTAAGCAATGGTTGTCCGTTATTAGGCATTTCGGAAGTGTTACCATTAATTAATGTAGAAACATTTAATTATACTTCTGAATTTACGTTATTGTGTTATACGGATGGTTTAACGGATACTGTTAATGCCGAAGATGAATCCATAAGTGTAGAATCGGTTAAAGAGTTAATGGAAAAGAATAATAAAGCAACCCCGGATTTTTTAAATAAAACAATTTTATTTTACGCTGAAGAATTTAAAGGCGAAAACGAATTCCCCGATGATATTGCTTTGCTAACTTTAAAAGTTAGCGACCTGCATTTCTAAAATTATTTAAGCTCGATCACTTTCTCTGTGGTCTTACCTTCTTCTAATTTAATGATTGTACTTGCGGTTGCTGTTCCAACAGCAGCATTCACATCAAAAATAGCAGGTAATTGAAATATAAATGAAACTTTACCATCTTTATCAGTAACACCGTTTGCTTTAACATCGGCAATTTTTTTAGGATTAGTACCAACTGTTGCAAATAAACGTACCTCAACCCCATTTAAAGGTTTGCCTTGCGCATCATTACAAATAATATTTGCCGTACAATCTGTTTTTTTCTGACAAGCACATAAAACTAAAGCCCCTGCCAAAACGATTAATGATAAGATGTTTTTCATGTTAAATTGATTAAGATTATAATCAAATATAGTGAAAAAATGAGAATTCAAAATCAAAGGGTTTTAATAGCTTTTTCCTTCTTTTTGTAATAAAGATCTATGCAAACCAACGTTGCAAGGAAAGACCAGAAAGGTAAAGAGAGCTTATCGGTATCTAAAAAGTTATTTAAAAAACCGTGCACAAAATAGGTCATTAAACCTAAAAAGATCCCAATTACAAGTATTCGTATTTCAGGCTCAGCAACAGTATAAACAAGTCGGTAACCCAGCGAAGTACAGTATAATAACATGGCAATAACAATAAGTAAACCAAGTATTCCTTGTTCGGAAAGTGGGCCCAAATATTCGCTGTGTGCATTTCCGTTCGTTCCAAAATTTGTACTAATAATGGTCTTTTCGCTGCTTAACTGATAAGGTGCGTATTTAAACATGTATGTTCCAGGGCCCCATCCCAAAACAGGTTTATCTTCCCACATACGAATGGCACAGCTCCACCTGTTTAAGCGTTCAAGATTTGATGCATCTGTAGAAATATTTGAAACCGATTCAATATTATTTGAAAAACTTCCTTCGGCATCCGTATTATTTCGGCCTAAAGCAATAAATATCTCGGTTTGAAAAACATAAAATATACTGCCAAAAATAATTAAGGTAAATAAAACAGTCCTGAATTTTATTCTTAACAAAAGTGTTACAAAAATAGAGAACGCAACGATTAAACTCAACCACCCGGCTCTTGCAAATGATAAAATTATTGCAAAAACAAACAGGCAAAATAATCCCAAGGCAAAAATTCTTAAATATTTGGAAATGCTTTTAATAAAAATAAAACAAAGCATTACAGGTATGAACATGGCCAGTGCCGCGCCGTAAGCCGTATGATCATTGTAAAAAGGAGAAACTACCCAATCGGCGGCCTTATCATTAAAATTAAATTTAGAATGTTGAAACACAGTATAAAAAACAACCAGTGCCAAAGCGCTTGCATAACAATAAACAAAAGTGATAATGTTTTTTTTGTTTTGAAAAAGATGAGGCATAATTATGTAACAGCTAAATATGAACCACAAACGGGAGATAAGATATTTTAGTGAGATCAAAACTTCTGTGCTGGTTAAGCTTGTAAAGAACATCCAGCTTAATTGCACAATAATTAAAATTGTAACAGGATGATTAATGAATTTTTTATCGGTAATGCGCGAGCTTAGTTCATTAAATAAATAAAGCACCATTATTCCTGCCATTAAAGGTTCAGAAGGCAAGCTAAGATCCATACCATCCGAAAGGCCCATTTCTTTTAAAGAGATAGCCAATGGTGTGCAAAATGCAAGAAAAAAAACAAGTTTTTGTAAATGGAATATCGCCGTATAAACAATAATTAAAACAACCGGTAAAAGATTGTAAGGATAGAACATATCCTTTTTATAAACCATAACATAGGCATTACCAAAAATGTACGCCAAAATCAATATTGGGAATAAATATGTTTTAAAATGCCTGGCCAATTTTTAGATCAGATCTTTTGAACGATTCTTAAATAAAATAAGAACAAGGGTTAAGAAGAAAGCTGAAATAGCAGATACAACTACAATTATCCATCTAACAGGAGAACATTTTTTATCCTGAAGATCCGGCTTGCTTACATAAGTGTAAAAATCCATTTCACCAGCAACATCCAATAAATAACCATCATTCTTTTGCTTGATCTTTGTGTATGATTTTAACGTAGATTTTATTCTTCCGTCAAGTATCTTTAATTCTGTAGCTTTTTCTTTAATTCCTTTTGCCTGTAATTGTGCGTTTTCATTTAGGGCTGATCCGCTTGACATCTGCTTACTTAAATATTTAGCCTGGTTATTTTCATCAACAATGTTGTATTCTGTTTTTATTTTTGAAATAGCTTTACTTAATGAATCCAATTCCTTTGACTGAATATCAATTACTTGTTTTGCATTTGAAAGGTATTGTTTTACAATTTTCCTTTTAGTTTCTTTTATCAGGTTGTTTGTATTATTAACAAGTGCCGAATTTAATTTTTGAGCAAACCGTGGATCTACATCCTTTACTGTTATTTCTATAGACTCATAAATTGTTGGAGAAATTGTTACATTCTCAAGGAAAGAATAATTGAAAAGAGCTTTTCCTCCTGTTGAACTCATTGTATCAATACCATATCTTTTAAAAAGATCAAATTCTTTAGCTAATTTGTATTTTACATCTTCACTTAAAAAATATTGTAATAATTGCTCACTTGCCGATTCTTCTGAATTTTGAAATAAGTTAACAGGATAAACAATAGATATTGATTTGAATTTTTCTTTAATTAAAAAAGATGATGCAAAAGCAAGCACTGCGGCAACTAACATTATCACAAAAAATAGTTTCCATTTTTTCAAGATAACCTGTACAATGTTTAAAGAGTTTAAATTTTCCATAGTCAGTCAGTCTTGGATTTTTATTTTATTAAACTTATCGCGAAACAAAAGAATCAGAAAACCCAATAAATTACTTGCAATTACTGTTATAATTAAAAATAATAAACGGTTTGGCTTAGCTTTATACTCGTTTGGCCTGGCTTTTTCAACTACAAATTTACCGGGTATGTGGGTGTTGTAATTTACGAGTGCCTCATCATACTTGGCTTTTATATCGGGATATTTAAAACTGTATTTTTCTAAATTATCATGAATGTTCTGGTAAGCGCTACCATATTTTTTTAGCGTATCTAATTTTGCTTCCAAACGTTTCATTGCACCAGCATCATTTTTTTCGATGGCTTTGGCGTAGCTTTTTGAGTAGGCTTTAACCTGTTCTTTATAATGTAAAACTCCTAATTTTCTTAAAACTGTTAAACTGTCTTCAAGTTCTTTCATTCTAAGAACTGTATTGTTGTATTCATCTTTTACTATCTTAAGTACTTCTGAAGCAACGGCTCTGGTCATTTCATGTCTAACTGTATCACAATAATCAGAAATACCATTAGCAACCTGGGCTGCGCCATTGGCGGTATAATCATACACTTCAACTTTTACACTGTTAAATTCTGTACGCTTAATGGTAACCATATCATCCCATTTTAATTTTAGATAGTGATAACCAAATACAGTATCTTTTATATTCCATCTATCCCAAAGATCGTATGCATTAGCAACTTTTAATTTTAAAGCGTCTGAGCTTAAAAACTGGATCAGTTTTTCAACATCATCTTCATCACCAATTTGCATGTAATCTTCCTGGTTACCTGAGTTTGGCTCAATTACGAGTTTTGAAACCGAGAATTGGCGGGCTGCAAACAACACAACGGTTGATTTATATTGTTTAGGCATTAAAAAAACAAGTACCCCTGTTGCCAGTGCACTAACAAGAGTAATATAAAGAAATGTTTTTCTCCATTTTATTACTTTTAATATTAGTTCTTTAGCTGTGATCTCTTCAATCATATTTTATTTATATTTTATGAAACGCAAAACGGATTTTGGATTTATCATTCCGGTAATAAACGCTAATAAGCCACTAAATATAAGCATTATTACGAAATTATATACCCAATTTGTGGTTAAATTCATAGTAAAATAGTTGGTAAATACTACCCCAACAATGAATAAAAATAAAGAGATGAGAAGGCGTTTATTGATATGGAATTTAAATACTTTATAAGAAATAAAGACCTGGATCAGGCAGGTTAAAAACTGTGTAACTACACTGGCAATGGCGCTTCCCAAGGCATGCATCTGCGGAATAAGAATAAAATTTAAAATCAGATTTATTAAAATGCCACTAATTGCCATTAAGTTTAAGTACTTTAAATTACCATTTGCGGTTAAAAGTGTACCAAAAATATAGGTAATAGAAATAGCTGTAAAACAACTCATTAAAAGAGCAAGGATCTGGTAACCCTCTGAATTACCCTTATACAAAAATTCGCAAAATTTATCTGCATAAAATAAACTACTTACAGAAACTATTAATGCCGGCGTTAATAATAGAGTGAAAGATAATTTCACAATGTTCTCAATGTTCTCTTTATTCTTTAGCATTCTACTAAACAAGGGTAACAACTGAACAGAAAACAGATACGCTATCATATTTGCAGCATCCAATAACCTGAAGGCTTTGGCATATATACCACTCTGCTCCTTTCCAAGAACGCCGGGTAACATACGCTCTATCATAACACTATCCAAACGGTTATAAAATGTCATCAATAAAACCAATATTGCAAAGGGAAAACTCTTTTTAAGGATCATCCTGTTAAAGGCCCAATCCCAATTAAGTTTAAATGTATGTGTTTTGTTAAGCACTACTAAAAAGCCTATTAATGCCGTAAGCCCATAACCAATGGTTTGCGCGTAAACAAAATTCATTATGTCAACGTTTAAACCGAACATACTAAATATCATTGCGCCAACTATTATCATCATGATCACACGATCAAGCACCGACATAATACTATCTAACCTGAATAAATGCAAGGCCAATAAATTGGAACGTAAAAAAAGTATAAAGCTTAAGAAGAAATTATTTACGCATAAGATCACTAAAAGCTTTATGTACCTTACTTCGAAACCAAGAACAAAAAATCCTAATAACAAAGTTACAGTTATATAAAATAGACCTAAAACAAATTTTAAGCTTAACATTTTACTAAAATGTTTACTTAATAAATGAGTATTTTGCGCAATATTTTTATTATTAAAATTGGTTAAACCAAAATCCAATAAAATATTTATAAGGAAAGAAAAATTAAATAAAACAAAGTATTCGCCATAGCTTGCATTACCTACCTTCATTTGAACGTTAGGCTCTACGGCTAATATCCAAAAAGGCTTAATTAATAAATTAAGAATCAGTAGAATAGCAAGATCAAATATGAACTTCTTTTTTTGCACAAAAAGCAGCAAATATAGGCTTTTTTATGGTTAAAACTAATCTAAATTCATAGATTTGCGTCGTGCAAATAGTTGTAAATACGCGGATTTTATTGAAAGACAGGCTTGAAGGTATGGGATGGTTTGCTTACCAAACTTTAAAGCAAATAACCCTTAAAAATCCGGATGTACACTTTGTTTTTGTATTTGACCGTAATTTTAACGAAGAATTTATTTTTTCAGATAATGTTACCCCGCTTGTCTTGTCGCCACAGGCGCGACACCCATTTTTATATTACGCATGGTTTCAGCATTCGGTAAAAGGTTTGCTTAATAAAATGCAGCCCGATCTTTTTTTATCGCCCGATGGTTTTTTATCGTTAGGTGCTAAGTGCAAGCAACTACCAGTTATTCACGATATTAATTTTTTACATCATCCTGAGGATAGTAAGTGGTTAACGTCTAAATATTACAATTATTATTTTCCAAAATTTGCCAAAGAAGCAAGTCGTATAGCAACGGTTTCTGAATACAGCAAACAGGATATTGTAAAGAATTATGGTATTAAGGCCGAAAAAATAGATGTTGTGTATAATGGCATTAACTCCTTTTTTAAGCCTATAGATGAAGCCATAAAGCTGCAAACACGGCAAAAATACAGCTCCGGAAAAAAATATTTTGTGAATATTGGTTCATTGCATCCACGCAAAAATATCACAAATCTTATTCGTGCATTTTCTTTATTTAAAAAAGAAAGCAATTCTGATGTTAAGCTCATACTTGCCGGACCCCATTACTGGGGACTTTCAGAGATTCATAAAATAATTGCAGAAACAAGTTTAAAGGAGGATGTTATTTTTACAGGGAGATTGGCTGATCAGGAACTGAATCTTGTTTTAGGAAGTGCTCTTGCCTTAACCTTTGTGCCCTATTACGAAGGTTTTGGCATTCCTTTGGTGGAAGCCATGCAGGCGCAGGTGCCAATTATTAGCAGCAATGTTACCAGCATGCCGGAGATTGCCGGAGATGCGGCCATTTATGTTGATCCCCTGGAAGTAAATGGCATAAAAAACGCCATGTTACAGATCTACAAAGATCCACAATTACGTGAAAGCCTTGTTAATAAAGGAAATTTACAGAAACAAAAATTTTCGTGGGAAAAAAGTGCTGATCTTTTATGGCAATCGGTTTTAAAAACAGTTAATTCAAATTAATAATTTCCAATACTTTTTTTGTAGTTCCTGATTTTTTTTGGAAATATAATTTCAATTTATTCTCAATTTCGGTTAAAGCGGTTTTATTATTTAAATAACCCAAAACCTCAGCTGCCAGTGCATTTGAAGACTCAATGTTTTTCGCAGCTTTTAAATCTATTAGCTCAATTGCTTCATTAAATTTATGATAATCGTTGCCATAAAATATAACAGGTTTAAAATAAACGGCAGGTTCTAAACAGTTATGAATACCTTCATCCATTCCTCCGCCAATATATGTTACTGATGCATAATAATATATTTTTGAAAGCAGGCCTATTGTATCAACTACCAATATTCTTTCATCTATAACAGGCTTTTGCTCTGAAAATAAATTAAAACTCAATCCGTTTTTTTCAAGTAGAGAACTTAATTTTTGAATGTCCTTTTCTTCAACATTATGAGGTACAATAACAAGCTTAAGATTCGGTAAATTCAGAATTTTAAAGGCTTCTATCAATAATTCATCATCGCCTGGCCAGGTACTTCCTGCTACTAAAACTTTACTATCTCCACAAAATTGTTTTATGTATGGTAATTCTGTAAAATTTTCTTTTATCTCTACAACCCTGTCAAAACGTGTATCGCCACAAACTTCAAAATTCGCAATATTTATTTTCTGCAATAAATTACCTGAAGCTTCGTCCTGAATAAATAATTTATTGAACGTTTTTAAAGATCTTTTAAAAATACCGCCATACCATCTAAAAAAGGGATGATGTGGCTTAAAAACAGCTGATACCAGGTATGTTGGAATATTTTGTTTTTTTAAAGTGAATAAAAAATTAAGCCAGAATTCGTATTTAATGAAAATGGCAATTTTTGGTTTTGTAATATTTATAAAATCTTTTGCGTTTGATCTTGTATCTAACGGTAAATAACAGATCACCTCTGCCCCGCTCCAGTCCTTAAAAACCTCGTACCCGCTGGGTGAAAAAAAGCTTAAAACGATCTTATACTGAGGATGCTTTTTTTTTATCGCTTCTATTAATGGTCTGCCTTGCTCGAACTCACCGTAAGACGCACAGTGTACCCAAATGATATCATGTGACTTTAATTTCGAGATCTTTTGTTTGAGATGTTCGCGCCAGTTCTTTCGTCCTGTTACCCATTGTTTGGCTTTGAGTTTATTTATTGAGGCAAGTTTAATAACTATACCGTATAAATAAATTACCAAATTGTATAAGAACATTTTAAAAAAATTAGTTGTAATAATATTCGTTCGGCTTCTTTTTATACAATGGTAAGATCCAACCAAACCTTAAACCATACAGCCTATCCATGCGTCTTTTAGTGTCAGGTAAGCCTGTATCGTAATTTAATTTACGAACGCTTGTTGTAAAGGCTTCATAAAATTCAACTCCAAAATATAAATTTAAAAACCGGTTATCACTTAAATACATGTAACCAACAAATTGAGTTAATGATAATCCACTTGTTAATCTATCTAATCCATAATATAAGGGCGCCTTAACGGACGCAACTTCCTGCTGGCCATCATATAATTTTACTTTGTGCTGAAGGTAACCTGCACCTGCAGTAAGCATAAAACCTGAATTTGGATTCGCATTTAAAAATTTAAAGATCTTTCCGCCAGTCAAATGGAGTCCGAAACCTCGTTCTGTAACACGAATATCTGCCGGGTAACCCCTGTTATCAGTTACTTCACCATCTTCGTTCCTTAACTGCACAAGTACATCTTCTTTTACATTACGTCCAAAAAAATAATTTGATTCTACACCAAACAACCAGTTCTTTTTAGTTTTGATCATAAAAGAGCCACCCAAATTAAGATCCGCACCAAAACGATCAGAAAGATCACCACCGGGAAGCTGCCCGCCAAGATGAATGCTTACTAATGGCGCAAATACACCAATAGAATCAGCTTGCGAAAAACTTAAGAATGAGCAAAGTAATAATGGTATTAAAAATTTCATCTATACAATTAACGGTATTGTGAGGCTTATTATTGCCTATAAATTTAGGTGTTATATTTAAATTAAAAAACCCAAAATTATTACAATTTTGGGTTAATTTTTATTATACGATGTCCTTTATGGAAGCGTAATAGTATATGTTTTATCATTAATAGTTACTGTAGCCTTGTCGTCGCAAGCACCATTACCAAAATCAATATAACGTGTGGGTTTACCATTTGGAGTGTGTTGTATCTCGCCGCTTACAAAATATTTTCTGCAACCTATACTCATATCCCTTATTAAAGGCCTATTAACCGGTATTATAGAAGTAAAACTTCTGCCATTAGCATTTGATCCGTTTGCGCTTCCTGTAATTGAATATTTATCATCTGCCCAAATTAATGTATTTTCACCGCTAAGCCATTCGCGCTTGCGGGTTGCATGCCATTGAATGGTACCGCTATTGTTTGCTTTTAAAATAGAAATGTTGGCACTAATATCATAAACCAAATGGCCTTGTGCATTATGACCTAAATTTTTTAGTGTTTTGCTACCGCTTACTTTATTATCATTTACAAAATAGTTATTTGGCGTAATTGTTATTGTTGTTAAAGAGTCTTTGTACTTACCTGTATAAACAACTAATAATGTTCCCTTACGGTATCGGCCATCATTACAAATACAATTGCTTGCTCCAAAATTAATGGTAATAGAATCGGGATTGCTTCCCACAAGCGTATCAAACGTTAATGATGCACAAGGTGCAAGCATGGTGTAATTTTCCGATGTTTTATAACTGCTTACGCTTTTATTTCTGCCGGCTTCATCAGCAATATTATTCATATCATTATCAATGCTCGTTGCCAAAGCATTTTCTGCTGCAGAATCGGTATCCTTATCTTCTTCCTTTTCTTTTTTTCTGCAAGACGATATAAAAAGTGAAAGGCTTAAACCTAAAATTAAAATACTACTTAGCTTTTTCATGTTTGTGTAATTTAATTCTAAGATGTTTAAATTTAAGAAAGGTTTAATCTTAAATAAAAATATTTTAGTTAAAAGCGTCGATACGGGTCTTATACGTAGTGATCTTAGTGTTTTTGGTGTCACTTTCTACCAAACCATCTTTTAAACGTACAATTCTATGGGCATGAAGAGCAATATCCTCTTCGTGTGTAACTAAAATAATGGTATTTCCTTTTTTATGGATTTCTTCAAAAAGCCCCATGATCTCAACTGAAGTTTTACTATCCAGGTTACCGGTTGGCTCATCAGCAAGTATAATTGCCGGACTGTTAACCAATGCTCTTGCAATTGCAACACGTTGTCTTTGTCCGCCACTTAACTCGTTTGGTTTGTGCATCATCCTGTTTCCAAGGCCAACACTTTCTAAAACTTCTTTGGCACGGTTCTCTCTGTCGGTTTTACTAAAGCCGGCATATACTAATGGTAAAGCAACATTATCAAGAGTTGTGGCTCTTGGCAATAAATTAAAAGTTTGAAAAACAAAGCCAATTTCTTTATTACGTACCTCAGCTAATTCGTTATCGCTCATTTTAGCAACCGAAAGATTGTTGAGTATATATTCACCATCCGATGGGCTATCCAGGCAACCCAACATATTCATGAGTGTTGATTTACCACTACCCGAGGGGCCCATTAAAGCAACATATTCATTCTTGTAAATAGTTAACGAAACATCTTTTAAGGCATGAATGGTTTCATCACCAATTTTATATGTTTTACGAATGTTATGTATGGAAATAATCTCTTTCACTTATGTAAAATTAATCTATTTAAAAACGATTAAAAAACCACTGGTACCAATTAATTTAAGATTGAAGGTTTAAAATTTAAGATTTTGAACCTTAAACTTTGAACTTATACCTAATTTCGCTTAATGAGTTTTTACCGCCGTATAAAATATTTTTTGGTTCATACTTTAAAGCTTACTAATAAAGAAGCTCAAGAGCTTATTGAAGGAAGAAAAATAATGGTTGATGGAATTGTAATTTCTGAAAATTGCTCATTGGCTGATTACTCTGAAATAAAAGTGAATAATGAAATTGTAAGAGATAGAAAAGAGTTTGTGTATTTGCTATTTCATAAACCTTTAGGTTTTGAAAGTACATTAAATAAAAATATAGAAAAGAATCTTTCTGTTTTTTTTGAAAAATTTGAAGGTCTTTCAATAGCAGGTAGATTGGATAAGGCTTCTGAAGGTTTATTACTTTTAAGTAACGATGGAAAATGGGTTGAAAATTTATGCAATCCGAAATTTGAAAAGGAAAAAGAATATATTGTTACGCTTAACAGAGATATAACAGAAGAATTTATTGATCGGTTTAAAAACGGCGTAGAGATAGATAAGATCATTACAAAAAAGTGTTTTTGCCAAAAAATAAAAAAAAGCACTATTCAAGTTGTATTAAAGGAAGGAAAGAACCGCCAGATCAGGAAAATGTGCAAAGTACTTGGATTTGAAGTCTTAAATTTAAAAAGAATCAGGATCGCAGACTTTTTATTATCTGATTTACAGCCTGGTAGCTTTTTGATTACAAAAATTTAACAATTAAATGTTACAACATTAAATGTTACAACATACATTTGTGTTATAATTTAAAACCTAAACAAAAACATGAAAAAATTAATTACAACAGCAGCTGCATCTTTATTAATGATGTCTGCAACAATGGCTCAAGTTAAATGGAAAGTTGATGCTTCACACTCAAAACTTGGTTTCTCCGTAGTCCACATGATGGTAAGCGAAACTGAAGGTAAATTTAAAGTATATGAAGGTACTGCTAGTTCTAAAAGTGAAATGGATTTTACAGATGCTGATATTAATTTTACTGCTGATGTAAATTCTATTAATACTGAAGATGAAAAACGTGACGGTCACTTAAAAAGTGCTGACTTTTTTGATGCTGAAAAATTTCCAAAAATTACTTTTAAAAGTACAAGTATGAAACCAAATGCAAAACTTGGTAAAACAGGTTATACATTAACGGGTGATCTTACTATGCACGGTGTTACAAAAAAAGTAACTTTCACTGCTATTGGTGCTGCTAAAGTTGTTAAAGATCCATACGGAAATTTAAAAAATGGCTTTAAAGTTATCGGTTCTATCAACCGTAAAGATTTTGGTTTAAGTTGGAATGCTGCTTTAGAATCAGGTGGTGTTGCTGTTAGCGAAGAAGTAAAAGTTGATCTTAATATTGAATTAAATAAAGAAAAATAAATTAAATTAGCCTCCGGTTCTCCATCCGGGGGCTTTTTTTAAAAATGTTATTGGAAGACGAAATACAACAAAGCTCCTTTAAATCGCCGCAACAAAAACTGGCAGTAAACCTGCTGTACACTACAAACTGGCTTAGCAGCCACTACGATAAATTTTTTAAAGGGTTAGATCTTACCACACAACAATATAATGTTCTTCGCATCCTGCGGGGACAATTTCCAAATCCATGTTCGTTAAAATGCATTAAAGAGCGCATGCTCGATAAAATGAGCGATACATCGCGAATTCTTGACAAACTTGTTACAAAAGGTTATGCGATCAGAAATGAATGTCCTAACGATAGGCGAAGCGTTAATATTTTGATCTCAGAAAAGGGTCTTGAATTATTAAAAGAACTTGATTTTATTGATGAGGCAACAAAAGATATTTTTAAAAACCTTTCTACTTCCCAGGTAGAAACATTAAACGAATTACTGGATAATTTGCGTGGCAACAGCACGGCCGATTGTTCTAAAAGTGAGTAAAAAGCCTTTTTTTGTGTAATTTTTTAAAAGGTTGAGTAAACCGACAATTAGACACAGTCAAACTGCCTTATGGGTTATTTAAAAACACCGTTTTCATACTAAAATCATTTATTTTTAAGTATGTTAAAACAACACTTATTATCTTTTTTCTTTTTATTATTTGCAACTACGTGTTTTAGTCAAACTAATTCTAACTGTGCAAACCCACAACCATTTTGTACAGGGCAAACCATGCAATTTCCTGCAGGTGTAAATGCCGGTCAGGCTCAGGCAGGGCCAAACTATGGTTGTTTAGGCGGTCAGCCAAATCCAGCATGGTTCTATTTTCAAATGGCTACTGCCGGACCAATGTCGATCTCAATGTCAGCAGGACAGGATATTGATTTTATTTGCTGGGGGCCTTTTCCAACATTAAATGGTAATTGTGGTAATTTAACTGCTGGTAATACTATTGACTGTAGTTTTTCGGGTTCACCAACCGAAACCTGCGTTATTGCAAATGCCGTGGCTGGACAATTTTATTTATTACTTATAACTAACTGGTCTAACGCAAATCAACAAATAACATTTAACCAATCTAACTCAAGTGCACCAGGTGCGGGTCAAACCAATTGTGGTGTATTGTGTAGTATGACGGTAACGGGCACAAGCTCTTTATGTGCCGGGCAAACCGGAACCCTTGCTGTAACAACAGGTACAGGCATTCAAAGCGTATTGTGGAACGGTCCAGGTGGATTTAGTTCATCATCAACTACTCCTAACTTACCGAATATGACGGCCAGCGGTATTTATACCTGTATTGGAACAACCACAGGAACTAATCCTGCAACTAATACCTGTTCTGTTACAAAAAGCATTACTGTAATTCAAAACCCAACAGTAACGGCAATTAACAACGGTCCGCTTTGTGCCGGAGCAACTGCCAACTTAAACGCAGGTGGTGCTACAACCTACAGTTGGTCAGGTCCCGGGGGCTTTCTTTCTAACATTGCAGCTCCGTCAATACCAAATGCACAACCTGTGAACGCAGGCGTTTATAATTTATTAGGTTCAACCGCAGGTTGTACAGCAACCGCCAGTACTACTTTACAGGTTAATTCTAATCCAACGGTCACAGCTTCTAATTCGGGCAGTTATTGTGTCGGGCAAGGTTTTAATCTTAATGCCGGAGGTGCTACAAGCTATACCTGGTCGGGGCCAAACGGTTATTCATCAGGTATTCAAAATCCAAGCTTTGGTAATATAACAGTTAATTTAAGTGGTATTTATAATGTTATTGGTGCAATTAATGGGTGTACCGCTACTGCCAACACACAGGTTGTAGTTAATCCATTGCCAAATATTACCGCAGTGACATCCGGCAATGTTTGCGAGAATTTTAGTTTAACCTTAAGTGCATCGGGTGGTACATCCTTTGCCTGGGTTGGTCCGTCAGGCTTTACTTCGTTTCAGCAAAACGCTCAAATACCTTCTGCTGTAATGAGCAATAACGGTACTTACACTGTTACAGGAACCGATGCCAATGGTTGCGTAAATACCGCAACCGTTACCCAGGTGGTTTATGCAAAACCAATAATTATAATTCAGGGTTCAAATGCTTGTTTAAATGATATGCTAACTCTAACATCCAGTGGTGGGGCAACTTATCAATGGACAGGGCCAAATGGTTATTCTTCAAATCTTCAAAATCCAACTATTAATAATGCTTCTCCATCAAATGCGGGGCCCTATAATGTTGCAGTAACATCAACTGCCGGTTGCATTGCCACAGGTACAGTTTTTTGTAATGTGTACCCAAAACCAACCATTGGTTTTACCGGAAACACAGAAGTATGTAAAGGTGGTATGTTCTCTTTTACCGGTACTGGTGGCTTAACTTATAAATGGCTTGCAACCTTTGGTATTGCATCACTTGAGTCTCAATATTCAGTATCTTCTATTTCAAATTCACTGCAAACTACTTATACACTGGTTGGTGCTGATGGAAATTATTGCACTAATACGGTTGTTATTACGCCGGTAATACTTGGCTTACCATATGGTTTTATTACACCAGATAAAACCGCAGATTGTGTTCCGTTTTGTACAGCATTTCATTTTCAAAAAGGATCTCAGATAATTACAAATGTAAACTGGAGTTTTGACAATGGTAACACATTTATAGATTCTTCTAAAGTAACACAATGTATTACTACAGCAGGCATTCATACTGTTAACATTTCTTTAATAGATTCAAAAGGATGCAGAGGCTCCAGCAGTGTTACCGTTGAAGGTTACCCGGTTCCAAGAGCTGATTTTACATACACTCCTGATGAGCCAAATGAGAATAATAATGTTGTAACATTTACTGATGAAAGTAAAAATGCAACAGTTGTTAATTGGTTTTGGGATTTTTACAGTAATGGAAAAGATACAGCCGTTACATACAATCCAACTTATACATTTCCTGAATTAGGAAACTACTTTGTTTATTTGAAAGTTACCAGTAATCATGGTTGCGTAGATAGCGTCTATAAAAAATTAACAGTTGTTGAAGATGTTACATTCTTTATTCCAAACTCATTTACGCCAAATGGCGACGGAAATAACGAGGTATTTATGCCAAAAGGTGTTGGTGTTAAAAAATACAGAATGGATATTTTTGACCGCTGGGGTCAATTGGTTTATACTTCTTCGGATATTCTACAGGGCTGGGATGGTAAATCTAAAAAAGGTGGTGATGTTTTGCCTCAGGATGTTTACGTGTATAAGATCACGGTTACTAATACCAGTGCTTCAAAACCAAAACAATATACAGGGCATGTTACTTTAATGAAATAGCGGTATAGTTTTAAATATTTGCTATTTTTGGGGTCTATGAACAAGGATAAAAAAGTAGCCGTACCTTTAATAAAAAATCCAAAAAGCACTTACGAAAAGTTCGAGAACTGGGCCGCTAAAAACGACAAGAAGATCTATTATGGTTTAACCATACTTTGCCTGCTTCTTTCTTTTATTACATTTAATGCCCGCATTAGCGAAGCGCATGATGACGCCCTTTATTTAGAAGGCGGCTGGCGTTATGTAAACGAGTTTCCTGATTATTTCTACACCCAAAACGCACCATTATACCCTATGCTCCTTGGCTTATTAATAAAGCTTGTGGGTTTTAAATTAATGCTCTTTAAATTATTCTCGGTAACATTTACGGTTTTAGGCTTTATGCTTTTTTACAAAGCGTTAAAAGGCCGTGTTCCTGCAATTGTTTTTATACCCGTTGCATTATTCCAGGCTGCAAACCATTTAATTATTTATTATGCCAGCATGACCTTTACCGAGGCATTTTATTTTTTATTACAAGGCATGTTCTTTTTTTACGCTGTAAAAATTGTTGATGCAGTAAAAAAAGATGGTGTACAATTAAAACCACAATTAAAACTATGGTTACTTTTTGGTTTAAGCATGTTTTTAATAAGCACCTGCAAAAGCTCAGCTATTGTTGTGGTTCCGGTGGTATTATTTTTCTTTGCTTTGGAAAAAAATTGGAAAGCAGTAGGTTTTTCTTTAGGCAGTTATTTAATATTTAAAGTTTTATACGAAGTTTTAGTAAGAAGTATTTGGAAAGCTCAGAACCAATTTGCAGGTCAAAGTAAAATCTTATTACAAAAAGATCCATACAATAAAGCTCTTGGCGATGAAGATATGGCAGGCTTTATACAGCGTTTTGTAGATAATTGCAATTTGGGCTTAAGCAAACGTTTTTATCAATTATTGGGTTGGAGAGACGAAAATAATATTGAAGTATATGGCTTTTTAACCATTCTTACAATTGCAATTATTGTTGTTGGTTTCTGGCAGATAGTAAAACAAAAAAATAAAATAGTTTTATTGTTCGCTTTGTTTAGCGGTGCACAAATAATTCTTTCTTATTTTATTTTGCAGGCCCGTTGGGACCAGGCCCGTATTACTTTAGTTTGCATGCCAATACTTTTAATTTTAATGCTGTATGCATTTTATGCATTTACAAATAAACCGGGCAGCATGGGACAACTGATATATATTGGGCTTGTAATACTTATGTTAGGATCGGTTTGTATCTCCTCTTTTAAAAGGGGGTTTAAAAATATACCAATCGTACAAAAGAATTTAAAAGGTGATAAATATTTTGGTTATACGCCCGATTGGCAGAATTTTTTAAAAGCAAGTGAATGGTGTGCCGATAGCTTAAGTAAAGAATCTTTAGTTGCCAGCAGAAAAGCGCCAATGAGCTTTGTATATGGTAAAGGAAAAAAATTCTTCCCGATTTATAGTGTCATTAAAAAAGACAGCTTAACTGAGCAATCAAATCCTGATAGCGCATTGGCTTTTTTTAAAGAGAAAAAAGTAACACATGTTATTTTAGCAAGCTTACGATTGGATCCCAATAATGCCTCTGCGGGTTTTATAAATACGGTACATAATATTTTTGGTCCTATAAGTCAAAAATATCCTGAAAAGTTACGGTTGATTCACACTGAAGGCGCTTTTGAGCAAGCATACATTTACGAAATAAAATATTAATAGAAATGTCGTTCAGTATTAAGCTTGGAAATTTTCTTTACAAAAATGCCTTTGGTTTATATAAACCAATATATAAAATGTTTAAAAACAAGCAGGATGCCTTTGAAATTGATCTTTTAAAAAAACACATTCATAAAAACGATACGGTGCTGGACATTGGCGCTAACATTGGCTTTTACGCCACTATTCTATCAGATATTGTTGGAGAAAAAGGAATAGTTCATTGTTTTGAACCGGACACTAAGAATTTTGAACACTTAAAAAAAACGACTTCCGCTTTTAAGAATATTACGATCAATAATAAAGCTGTTGGACCAAGAACTGAAAAACTAAAGATCTATACTTCAAAAAATTTAAATGTAGATCATCGCACTTATAAACCTGAAGAATACGACAAGGAAATTGAAATTGACGCTGTAAGCATTGATGATCATTTATCAAATGATAAAAAAGTAGATTTTATTAAAATGGATATTCAGGGTTTTGAAATGCAGGCAATTCAAGGCATGCAGGCAATACTTGAAAAAAACAAAGATGTAAAGATCATTTCGGAATTCTGGCCATATGGTTTAAGAAAAGCGGGAAGCTCTATTACTGATTATTTTAATTTTTTAACTAATAAAGGCTTTAACTGTTATTTACTGGAAGAAAATTCTTTATTAAAACTGTCTGCAGAAAAAGTGAAGTCATTAGAGCCATTAGGCGAAGAACATTATTTTAATATTTTTGCTACACGAAATAATGTTTAAAAAATATACCATACCATACGAATTAGATGATCCTAAAGCAACTTTAGCGCACAGGGATATTATTTTACAAAAACCTTTTTTAAAGAAATTGTATAACGATTGGTATGATGTTTTTATTAAGAAAGCAAAAGAAATTAAAACTGGCAAACATCTTGAAATTGGCTCTGGTGGTGGTTTTTTAAAAGAAGTATTTCCTGAAGTAATTACCAGCGATATTTTAGCTTTGCCAAATGTAGATATGGTTTTTAGTGCTGAAGAAATGCCTTTTAAAGAAAATGAATTAGCAAGTATTGTTATGCTGAATGTATTTCACCACATTCCAAAACCTTATTTGTTTTTAAAAGAAGCGCAACGCACTTTAGTTAAAGGTGGAAAAATAATTATGACGGAGCCTGCAAACTCTGCTTTAGGCAGATTTATTTACAAGCGTTTTCATCATGAGCCTTTCGACGAAACAGGCCCCCGTGAAATAAAGGCAGGAAATCCCTTGTCCAACAGCAACCAGGCTTTACCGCATATTTATTTTGAACGTGATATTGAATTATTTAAAAAAGAATTCCCGCGTTTAAAAATTAACTCTATAAAATATCATTCTCCTTTTTCTTATGTAATTAGCGGTGGCGTTTCAAGAAGTGCAATGCTTCCATTTTTTATGTATAATTTTGTAAAAGCGATAGAATGGTTATTTTCGCCATTGTCAAAACAATTAGGTTTATTTTGTACTATTGAAATTGAAAAGATCTAGTGGAAGAAACAAAACATACATATTTTACCAACCTGGCTAAAAAGCGCAGGCAACGTGGTTTTAGCAAATACTATTGGAAAGAAATAACCAATTACACGAATTATTTTTCGCATGAAGACAGCTCTGTTTTAGAAGTTGGCTGCGGCAGCGGCGATCTTTTAGCGGGAATTGCAGGCTCAAAAAAAGTAGGCATTGATTTTAGCGAAGAATACATTAGTTGGGCTAAAGAAAAACATAAAGACAAGAACATTGAGTTTTTAGTAATGGATGCCAACAACATTCAGCTCGATCAAAAATTCGACCTTATTGTTGTAAGTAATTTAATAGGCTTTGTAGATGATATTCAAAATGTATTTGAGCAAATAAAAAAATGCTGCCATCCAAATACAAAAGTTATTGTTCAATTCTATAATTCGTTTTGGGAGCCGCTAATTAAATTCTCAGAATTAATTGGTCTTAAACAAAAAACACCAACACAAAACTGGTTAAGTACCCGCGATATTAATAACTTATTATTTATCTCGGGCTTTGATGTTTACCGTAACAGTAAGCGTTTGATCATTCCGTTCTTCTTCCCTATTCTATCGTTTATATTTAACCGTTATTTAGCTAAGTTTCCTTTCTTTCGTTTTTTTACATTGAATATTTACAGCTTTGCAAAACCATTGCCTGAAAACAACGAGGAAAAATATACCGAGAAATATTCAACCACAGTTGTAATTCCTGCACGTAATGAAAGTGGAAATATTGAGAACGCTATTTTGCGTCTGCCGAAATTTGGTAAGCATATTGAAATTATATTTATTGAAGGAAACAGTACGGATGATACCTGGCAAAAGATCCAGGAGATCCAGAAAAAATATGCGGGTACGCACGATATAAAAATTGGTCAGCAAAAAGGTAAAGGTAAAGGCGATGCTGTTCGTGAAGGTTATAGCATAGCAACGGGAGATATTTTAATGATATTGGATGCTGACTTAACCGTTCCACCTGAAGATCTTCCTAAATTTTATAATGCAATTGCCAGCAGCAAAGGAGATTTTATAAATGGTACCCGTTTGGTTTATCCTATGGATAAAGAAGCGATGCGTTTTTTAAATTATCTTGGAAATCATTTTTTCAGTTGGGCATTTACCTGGCTGTTAGATCAACGCTTTAAGGATACATTGTGCGGAACGAAAGTAATGTTCCGTAAAGATTACATTAAGCTTATTAAGAATAGAAAATATTTTGGCGAGTTTGATCCTTTTGGCGACTTTGATCTTTTATTTGGTGCGCACAAATTAAATTTAAAAATTGTTGAAGTGCCTATCCGCTACAAAGAGCGTACTTATGGTGAAACTAACATCTCGCGCTTTAAACATGGTGTTATTTTATTGCGCATGTGTGCCTTCGCCAGCAGAAAATGTAAATTTATTTAAGTATGCTTAAACTAAAAATAACGGCTGTTAATTTTCTGCTAATGTTGTTTTTAATTAGCTGCAACTCTTCTTCAACATCCACAACAACGGTTATTACAGATTCTATCGTTCCTCAACACAGTGAAGAAGAAATGGCTAATGATGAACCTCCGCCTCCGCCGGTTGATCTGCCAACATATGATGGTACAAGTGAAACAGCAAGAAAACAAGTTGCCGAAATTCGTTCAGCAATTGAAAATAAAAGAATTTCTGCTTATTCATACCTTTATGATAATGGCAGTGGTGAAACAACTATGAACGGCACGCTTTATTTCTCTTCAGATGATAGTTATCATGGCAAAGGACAAGACTGGTCCTTGAAGCTCGGTTCACAATATTATTACCTGGAATATTTTTATGGTAAATCAGGCAAATTGATTGCTATCTTTCAATGGAAACAGGGAGATACTGAAAAACCCCGTGCAGAAATATTTTATAAAGAAGATGGCAACCTTATGAAAGGATCGTGGCTACAAAGAGAAAATGAAGAAGTCACAGATCTTTTAGAACACAAAGGCGATTATTGGTATGACTTTTTAGAGGGTTATCCATTCT
>JAULBY010064754.1:0-10048 GCA_032358315.1 Ophiocytium majus | reverse complement strand
GCATTAAATATTAATGATAGAACGTATATAGAAAATAGCTATTTTCTATATACGTTCTATCATTAATATTTAATGCCACATTCTCTTTTGCATCCATAATTTGCGAAATTGGCAAAGCAATAGTTACTGGACTACAAGCACTACGATTAGCACTCAATACAAATACACGCTTCTCAGCCATATATAAAAGTCGCTTAAGCATTTGCATTGGCTTTCCATCTTCTGCCTTAAATTTACTTTTATCTGCTAATGAACGAGATAATCCTTGCATTGGCTTTGGCACAATTTGCGTTTTAATAATCTCAGTCAATAAGCGAATGGTATATGGCACATCCCCATTGCTACGTCCATACGATTCAATCAAAGCTTTTTCAATCAGCTCTTTATCGTCAATTGCTTTTAGTAACTCATACCCACTTCTTGTTTTTCGTATCAAAGCCAAGCCTATTGAACTGTCAGCAGTAGGTAAAGTATGTTTAGTTATGAATTTGGCTAGAGGGGTTGCTGTTTTTGCAAAATATAGATTACTTTTAATTAAATGCTGTTCGTGTCTTTTCTTTTCAACATTGACATCTACTTTTGTATTTCTAACTTTTGGCTCATTACTATCATCACTCTGTGTGCTGTCATAACCAGCAAATGCCTTCACTCCCCCATTGGTATCTATGTGGGTAATTATTTTTTGAATAGTGTTTAGCTTGTAATAGGCTTTATCTGCACTAACTGCTACGTGCACACCATTTAGTGCTCTATTCCATAAATCAATCTTGTTGCTATTTACTGTTCCATCTACACCCCACAAATATCGCAAGATTGGGGAAAAGTTCACTTCAGCGTTGATTGACTTTTTATATTGGATGTTGTTTTCTTTGTAGATGCTTTCTAGCAATCCAGCCTCTTTGCTTGCTGTTTGCCACCACACATACACTTTAGCTAATCCCTCATACAACAAAGCTCGCGTGTTTACATAGTGATGGGTTTGCCTATCAGCAAGCTCTTTTAGGGCATCTAGCTCTTTTTGAAGCTTCTTACGCAAGACTTGGTTAATTGCCATATTCACTCCAATATGATTAATTTCTGCTAATTAGAGATTATCATTTTTGTAAGTAAATTAGCCTATAAACCCTTGGTAATTGCCCTACCAACCACTTTTAATAGGTAGCCTTCATCAAGTATTACTTAAAGGTTTTGACTCCATCTGTAACAATCTTGCTTAATTGTGGCTGAAGAAGCCTTAAATTCATTTCTTTCGCAATCTCAATAGCTTCTTGATTTAGCACCTTACAAACATCTGTATTGCTTAACTTGTATTGGGTTGCCATATCACTTGTATCTAATTCAACAATTTTTAAAAGCCCATCCTTCATCATATTAAACATTTGATTCTCATCAAATGTTGCCTTATTTTTTGCAAAATCTTTTACTTGTATGGAATAAATTGCTTGATATAAGGTGTTGTTTACTTTTTTATATTCACGCACAAAATCATCCATCTTCACTCCAAACTTCTCGCAATATAGTGGACGAGCTTTTACATTTAATGAGTAAGCACCATACAAAGTATTGGCTGCTGATGCAATTTTCTTATTCTCATCCTTCTCATTGGCAATATTTTCGTTAATAGTTTTTTGAACATTATTTTGCAATGTCTCCATAGCGTAACCACTTCCATCAGTAGTGCTGTTCTTTGCTTTATCAATTTCTTTCTGAATTGACTGTGATGTATTTTCGTTAATTTTTTGCTCAGATTGAGAACTAAACCACATTGTTTTCAGCTCTTTTACAACAAAGAAGGCAACTAAAAAACTAATTAGCCAAACAATTTTGTTTTGTGCCCAACCTTTTTTATCAGTCATTTTTTTCTCTTTTTGAAATCATTATTAGTTTTATCATAATCCCTATTATTTTCTATGCTTTTTTAGCTCAATGACAGTGGCATTTGTTTTGGGCACTTGTTTTGGCTTCTGAATTGGCTTTTTGTCATCTTTTCCATATTTAAGCTGTTGGGCAACTTCTCCACCACCTACAAAGTGCGTAGCTACAAGCTCTAAGTTTAAATGCTTGTAGTGCTTCCTAATCATTCCTTCGCTTGTTCCCATATAGTCACAAAGCCAAGTCATCGTTATGTTGCCTTTAGTTAATGCATAGGTAGCGTAGAAATGCCTAAAGCTATATAACGTTCTCTCCCTATGAGTTACGGCATCATTCAATATGCCAATCTTGTCCAACATACGCTTGAACATTCGTCCATATTGCGTAGTCATATCTTTGTCATTAATTCTAAAAACATAGGAATCAACTTGCTTTTCTAGCACCTCGTCAAATGTCATCTTTTTTAACTTAGTATCAGCTTGCTGAATACGTTGCAAATATCTTGCTACACAGTGACGCACTGGAATGCGACGCTCTTTGGTTTTCCCTTTTATATACATCATCAAAGTTTTTTTACCATCTAGCTCTTTGTAATATACGTGCCTCCACTTTAAGTTCATTGCCTCAGTGCCAGCACGTATGCCCGTATTAGCCAAAATGAGAATGTAGTTCCTCAATATGTTTCTAGCTACTGTTTCATAACCTTTTCTAGCGTCCTTTACCCATTGCCTCATATACCTATAAATCTGCACATACTCTTTGACAGTAAAGTCTGGACGTCTATCACTACTAACCCCCTTGTTCTCTAAATTTGGTATTTGTAGCTTAGTAATGTAGCCACGCATTAGTGCCTCATCAAAAACTCTATTCATTGCAGAGTTATGTGTATTGATGGCACTTTGACTAGGCTCTTTAACCATCCTCTCTTTTCTCCACGCTTGGAATTTCATCATAGCTACATAGTCAATCTTGTCTATGTTGTGTCTTCCAAAGTAAGGGATTAGATACTTGTTGATTGCTTGGATGTATTGCTTATAAGTGGGTTTGCCTTGTCCAATAGCAATTAACTCATTCATACGCTTAATAGCTAGATTGGCAACAGACTTAAATCGCTTATTAACTATAGGTAAATCATTACGTTCTCTATATTTGGCATTGCCAATCAAATCCACTGCCACACGCTTGGCATCTTTGAGTTTTGCCTCTTTCGTAGTATTCCTAAGCCACTTTCCACCCACCTTGTAACGCACTTGCCAATGGGGTGTGCCAGCACGTTGATACAACGTAGCTTCACCTTCCAATATATGGACAGTATGTTCAGCTTTTTGGGGCATTTTTGGAGAAGTTGCAAATGGGTTTTAGCATTACTAAAACTTTACAGTCATTGAAGTTTTTGTGCAACGACTGTGCAACGTTGATTATGTCTTTTTTGCTTCAAAAAAAATTCCATCGCCTTGGAAGGCTGATGGAATATGGTTGGTGCCCGAGACCAGAATCGAACTGGTACGCCCTTTTATGAGCGGCAGATTTTAAATAAAACTACTCCGCTACAAGCCTTATAAAATATAGCTTAAAAACAACATTATATAAATGTGCAACGTTTTGTGCAATGAAACTTTATTACACAAATTAATTTCTAACACCATCGTAATTTAACAGAATCTCTACTTGAGAGAGATTAATAATTAGCTAAATTACTTTAACTTTTCAAGTTTGCATAATTTAGAAATTTCATCCCAATGAGTATCAGCAAATGCCTTAAATTTGCCAGCTAATGGAACTTCCTCTCCAACTTTTACCTTCGCACCTAATTCTGATGCCATAGCAACTGGGAGTGAAACAATCACAGCTTCAACTCCATAATATTCGTAAGCAATTCTTGAAAAGTTAGAATCGCCTTTAGTAGAGCCTAATTTGAAAGCTCTACCATTCCAATAAACAGCACAAGGCTCTTCAACTTTAGGCTTGCCCCAATTGAAGAAATTTTGAGCTTGAGTAGCTGAGCAAATAAAAGCTAATAAAAAAGTAATAATAATTTTCTGTTTCATTTAATAACTTTCTTAGCCTTCATCTTCTTTAATAATGAATAGTGTGCATAACAAGCAATAAAACCATACAAAGCCGCATACGACTTGATATGTATATTGATAACAATATCAACAAAGATACCAATAAAAATCGCCCATCCAAAAACAGCAATATAGGAAAAAATCACTATTGGCTTTTTAAAAGGGTTTCCATCTAATATTCTTGTATAGGCAATAACAATGGGAGCAACAAAAAAAACAGCATAGAGCAATATAAAGCCAGCACCTTCAATAAAGTTACCCATTGCACCCCCCAAACTAAATGATTTAATATTTTAAGACTATTTTAATTAACTAGGTAAACAAACAATGTCTCGTCCAAATGACGACTTGCCAGCCTCTCAACTTAAAAAATACGAATTCCATAAAAAGGCTAATGGGACGCTCAATTACTATTTGGAGCAAGGAAACTATATTGGAGCTTACGTAATTGCCTATTCTTTACTAGAAGATAGGCTTAGAGCAATGTATGTAGTGGTGCAAAGAGATATTAACAACACTCCATTTGACTCAGACGATTTAAAAAGAAGTTTAGGTGGAATTATTGGCTACTTAACTAAGAATGATTACTTACCAAAAGAATTGGCAAAAAAGCTTCACAAAGCAAACGAAATAAGAAATACATTACTACACAATGCGATGTGGCAGATTGATATCTTTAAGCAAGATGACGTAATGGATATAAAAAAACTAAAAAATGAAGTGGCAAAAATACTAGAAAATATAAAGAAAAAAGTTAAGGTAAGGTAGGATTACTTCTAACTGCTCTTATTTGCGATTGTGCCTTAGCAATCTTTTGCCTATCTCTCTCAGATTTCAATGCTTTACTAGCAGTATCTTTTTGCAATTGCAAAGCCTTAATACGCTGTTGCTGTGGAGTTGGTGCTTTAATTGTTGCAATCTCTTTAATTTTCATTTCATCCAATCTGAGTAGGCTGATGTGGGACGTTGCTTATACCAAAGATGGCTTGAAACAATCTATAGGCTTGTGTTTGATTTTGTGCATATAGGATGGTTTCAACCCACATCCCACTTGCATTTACAGTAGCTTTATATCGTTTCATACAGTATTTAGCTTTTCTTATATTTAAGTGCTCCTAAAGAATTAGTAACAACATTTTGTCGCTACTAATTCTTTTCTTATATTTCACTTATTGAAAGCATCTCTCGTCATTAAGCTAACTTCGTTAATTGCATCATCTAAATCTCCATTTAAAACAACATCCTTTAATTTGGATAAAGTTGCAATCAGCTCATCACCACTTGCACATTCAATAGCATTAGCACCCTTCTTGTTTAGTGGCAAAGTTTTGGCTCCATACTTAACAGCTAAATTAATCTTGCCATTTTCTCCAATCCAAAACCATTCACGCACTTTTTTGGTAACCTCTGCCGTCATACGCTCACCAGTTTGCTTATTAACAAAAGTCTTTAAGCGTTTGGGTGCGTAAGTATTACCAGCCTTTTGTGCTTCGCATAAAGCCATTTGTTCATCTAATTTTGATGCCAGCTTACGACGACGTATAACAATGGGTGCAACTGTTTGATGCTTTTTACTAGTTACTAATTTAAATGAATTAATTGTGCTCATATCGTTCTCCTATTGGTTGATGGGCACACTTAATATATGGCTGAATTTTAATAATTCCTACCAAAATCTGTCTTGTAATATCTCTTAAAACCAAATAAATGAATTAAAAATAATTGGTTTTATTTGGTATTGCATAAATAAAATACAAATGAGATAAAGGTTGGCACGCCAAATGTATGTGCTGTTAAGTCCGTTCTGATGTGTGACGGTAAACGATTGGGTTGCTCATTGCTCGCTGTATCGCACTACCTAACTTTATGTTAGATGCCTTAAATGCCACACCACTGTGTAGAAGCGTTTGCGATGCTGTAATGGTTAGTAGCGTAGCAATACGCGAATGTAAGCAAATATAAAATATGAATATAGGCTGAAAGTGAGTGGGACTGCCACAATAGAACCCACAAACACTCCACAAAGCTACTGATATAGGCTGTGGAAGTGTTGCGTTAGACGAGCACATAAAAGGTGATAGCAAAACCTACCTTCCTTGTTAAATCAAGTTGTGTGTATATCAGTTGTGAAAACCTCAGTAAAGGTGATTAGCTATAAGCCACGCTTATAAAAAGAAGCGTGGCTTATGAGCCCTAGTAAAGATGCCTTAAAAGCTATCTGAGCTAAAGAAGATATAAGAGAAGATGTGACGAGCGAAAGCGATAGCTTTAGCGAAGACACAAGCGAACTACGAAGTAGTTTGCTTTTACTGGTATTCAATCTAAAATAGCAATATGGGCTACGTGATAGCTGTTTTAGTTTTATGACTAAAACTCATAAGCGAAAAGATAAAAAAGAAATGAAACAGAAGATAACCTTACTGCTTTTAGCTCTTATTTGGAGTAGTCAAGCCTTTACTCAATCACTTGTTAGGTATGACTCAACTGGACACCCTAAAGCAAAGGGTATTTCCTTAATAGTCAAATATCCAAATGACTTAACACCCAAAGAAGCTGAACGTCCTAATATCGTTCAAAAATTTACCAAAGATTATCCAAACTATACGCTTGCCTTAATGGTGCAAGTTAATAACTTACCACCAGAGGCAATTAAGGAAGTTGGTAACTTTACTGTTGCTGACTGGAAAGAAGTGCTTGAAAGTATGGGTAAGACTTCAAACGTCTATCAAACAAAGTTAGAATTTGAAAAGGCATTAGTAGGAGATTTCCAAATGACAACTGAAAGAGCTGGAATGACTCTTTCACAAAAGCAACGTGTCATTAGCCTTATCTATAACGGAAAATGGATATGGCTGTGGTGTGGAGTTGTAGGTATGCCAACAGAAACCCCTTCCCAAGTAAATCAATACTTTGCCCAAAATGAACAGAAGTGCTTTAGCTTCTTTAACAGCCTTGTTTTAAATCAAAAATACACGAAATATAATTAGGGTGCAATCTCACCTTTAATAATCTAAATGCAGACTTTAGCCATTAAGACACCTTCAATTTGAGTATCTTTTATTTGATTACTCCACGCATTTATCTTGCTACCATCATAGTCATAAGCCTTTTTTAAGCTACCCTTACCCCATAGCTCTGTCCATTTCTCAGTGCGAGCATTACGATAGATTCGTTTTGAACAGTCAATGCTTTGTGTCTCAACGCTAGATAAGAATTTGAAGTATGGTTTCTCAGCTTTGAACTCTTGTGGCTCAGCAAAGTTTTTGACAATTTTAACTGTTACAAAGTCACCATCTTTTTTTACACTAGACTTTGAGAAGTAAATTTCAAATCCACTTTTATTTGAATCTGCATAGTAAACCCAGTCAGAATTAGGCAATATGGCAGAAGACGATAGAGAGAAAACTAATAAAACTACGGATACTGCGATTTTTTGTGTATGTATCATTTAATAGAATCTTTATCAAAAGAAACAAGCAACCCACTTGGATGTCTATCTCCAATCGTTCCTTTATCTATAGCCTTTTTTAGAAATGTATCAGAGTCAAAAACTTTTACAAGCTGCCCAGAAACTAAAGCAACATCGCCATTGTGTAAATAAAATAAAGTTCTATCTCTATATTGTTTTTTCTCAAACATCCCTTTGCTTAAAAGCGAGGATGCCGCATATTGATCGTAATCAAAGCTATCAACTTTAGGCTGTGGATTGATTGTAAAGATATCTTGTTGCAATGCCATCTTAGACGACATTACTGGTGTTGGAGTGGATGTAATTTTTTTTGATGGCTCTTGCTTATCTTGTAGATTAGGCTTTTTACTCTCCTCATCAAATCTAATTTTAAGATATTGAAGTTTTGCTTTGTTCTCATCCCCATTAGATTCAACAAAACATTTTGTCCAAAGTCCTTCTTTTCTATTGGAAGAATTAAATTCTTTTGAAATACCTTCCCAAACTAAGTCAGAATTTATATTTTCATTAACCACGTTATTGCTAGGTTTTTGGCTTACTACTACGTTGGGCTGAATGAAAGTATTCTTTTCTGAGGCACAATAATGTTCAATATAGGCAACAGCTAAGCCCATAGACAATATCGCAAATAAAGCATAACCAGCTCCAACTGCAAAGGTAGTGACAATTGAAGAGCCAACTAAAATCAATCCAATGCAAACTACTACTTTTGAAATTACTGCCCAAAATTGATTGCCAGTGTAATTATTTGAGCTTCTCCAAAGTCCAACAAGAGCTATTAATCCATAAGAAACAGTTACGCAAATGAACGCAAAAAATATAGTCGCATTTTCTGATTGAGTTCTTGCAGACATCATTCCAAAAATTGAAATAGGAATATTGACAACGACTCCAGCCAGCACATTGAATAGCCAATATGTTTTAACGAGAGAATATTCCCCTAGCCACAATTTTGCTAATAATTTCATTTCACTTGCCTAATTTGGTATCTATTTTTTAAGTTAATATGTATTTCAATAGTTATAAAGCTTTGGCTAAAAGATATTACTTACTAGAGTCCATCTTCTTAGCAGAACGATAAAGAATTAATGCCCACCAAAATAATAAAGCTGGAATAGCAAAAGCACCCAGCACAGTTGCAATTGGCATTACAGAGGGCTTTGATGCTGTTGAGATTCCAACTAAAAATCCAAAAGCAGAGATAGCGAAAAGAACAAATGCTAGGATAGTTTTTACTTGCTTATTCATATATAAACTCCACGAAATTTATAGTTTTCTTAAAATAATTTATAAACCAATACAGCAAAAATTAAGCATAAAAGTAAGCGAATCCATCTTAGAATAATATTAGCTCTGTAAAGCTGAGAAAAAATCGCAATCAAAGCATAGCGTGACTTATAAATGGCATCATTTACTTCTTTATCACTACGCTCTTCAACTCTATCAAACATTTCATTTTTTTGATGAAAAACAGAAGTCTCATCTCTAAGGGTGCCAACAAAGTCTTTTTCTTTTTCTTCTTGAAAGAGAATATCAAATAGCTTAAACATACAGCACCCCTTATTAGTAAATGAGTTCAATATACACAATGCCTCAAATCCACGCTAAAAACGCTTAATAAGCATCAGCTAATAGCAATACAGCAGAGAAGTGCTCAAACAGCGTATAGACGCTATACGCAAGTCTGCCCAATTCTGTGGGAGATAGACGACAAACCAACTAAATATACATACCAAAGGTAATACATATTACCTTTGGTTTCACCATTTAAACAGTGGTTCTCGTCTGCATCTCATTGATTATTGGAAGGATTTTAATTTGACGAACTTTTGGCAAAAAGAGGTAGGAAATAACAATCAAAGAAAACAACATATAGCTATTGCAAAACTATATTTAGGGAGAAAAGCAATGGCTAAGCAAGCAAAGACGCTATCAGCGACAGAGCAACGTAGAGTTTTAGACTACATTGCAACCCACAAACACTCTGCTCGCAATAGAGCAATGTTTATGCTCCAGTTTTACGCTGGACTAAGAGTTGGAGAAACTGCTGAATTACGCATTGAAGATGCTGTAAATGCTAATGGTGAGGTTAAGCGTGAAATCCTACTTAAATCTACGATTACAAAGGGTAGTGTTGCTAGAACTGTGTTTGTAAGCGACAAACTACACAAAGAGCTTGAAGCCTACATTAAGACTATTTCAATAGTGGATAGAAAATCTAAACTGTTTTACTCTCAGAAAAGGTGCAGTGATGGATTCAATGCAAATACACTCACCCAACACTGGCATCACTTATTTCGCAAGTGCCAAATAGATAATGCTTCAAGCCACAGCCTAAGACGTAGCTTTGCCACAGAAATTGCAAATAGAGGTGTAGGGATTAAAGTTCTGCAAAAATTACTTGGGCATAAAAATATACAAACAACTTCTGTATACATTTTTGCCAGTGATGAGCAACTTCGTAAAGCTGTTAACTTAGTTTAATAGCCGTAACCTAAATACCTAATGCTTTAGCAACAACGCTTAAGTCAAGTAACTCCCTATCACTCAATTCTTGCATTGTTAATTTCCCTTGCTGAATCTTTTTTATATTATTTTGCACGTCTCCAACAGCAATAACCTCTTTCAACTCAATGTC
>JAULBY010064744.1:0-10048 GCA_032358315.1 Ophiocytium majus | reverse complement strand
GGCGCCAGGGGCAACGCCAAGCCACAGGGAGCCCGTAGGCAGGCAGCAGCTTCAGCTGGGACAGCCTGAGCGGTGGTAACACGCGCTACAGCAAAGGCCGGGAAAGCCGGCTCCCTCCCGGCTTGGCCTGCCGGCCTGCCGGCCAGGCCGAGGCCGACCGGCCTAAGCGGCCTCGGCCCCAAACCCTATTTCCCTGCCACAACCCTTCCCTGCCCGCACGACAGCCGCCATGCCACCTTCCAATGCAGAATGGAGTCCATGACACATGCTGAACATGTGAGCATGTCTCTGTCCGCATGCGTGCTCAGCAGCAGAGGGGTGGCGTGTGGCAGGGCGGCATATCGACTGGAAATGAGAGGCCGCCTGATTTGCCCAGAGAGTGCGCTTGCGTTTTAATGGAATGACTGCGAAACGTGCATGGTGGGGGCCACCGTGCATGGGGCGAAAAAGGGTGTGCGTGGTTGCTGCTCGTGCCGCATTGGGACACAGTGGAAAGCAGCCACATGGCCACAGTGGTGCATGCCGTGAAAATTAACCCAGTAGTAGACTAGTAGTATCATGCCCACCCACATAAAAGCGCTGCAGTGGGAAAGTATGCACAAGGTACTTGCCTCGGTGTAGCATACCGAGTATCGTGATTTTGTCAACTAATATCAGGAACGAGAGAGAGCGGCCTGATTGGTCATGCTTTCCCAGTCGTGCACACCATGTGCACAGGCGTTCCCGTGCCCCAAGCGGCGGTTTCAAAAAGCACTGGCGCCGTTGAGACTGACTGACCTGCCCCCATGCAGGCGCTTGCACTCCTGGTAGAAGTTGATGAACCACTCCACCACAGACACTGGTGCAGCCAAGTCCATGCCATCCGCACTGGGGTGCACCTGCCCAACATGGCATGAGAACACGTGTGACTAGTGTTAAGTCACGGCGTACAATCTGTCCATTGTGCGCCATGAGACATACACTAGCAGTAGGTATGTGTACATGCGGCGCATCATGTATTCATGAAAACATACTTTGAAGTAAGTGAACATACAATATAGGCACCACATATCACTTTTTTTGGGTATAACTACGTTGTATTGTGTGCTTCTTAAGTGTACTACTAGTAGTACCACCGAAACCTTAGAATAGGTTATGCGCCCTTCACTACGTGTGACCCAGTCGTGGGCACCGATCCGGAGTGCAGCCACGGGCGCTACGGTAACGAACCAGAATCCAAACCAAAATCTCAGCCACATGACACGGGAGACGGAAATATTGTAGTACGTTTTGAAGCATAAGAAACTCCCTAACACTGTGCAACACTGCTCTGTACTTCAACGAATTCTGTTTTTTGAGGGGCAGGAAGCCACATGCACACACGATTGCTGACGCAACCAGCATAAATCCTCTTGGGGAGCACAGTGTCAACTGTGAGTAGAAGCACTACTTAGTAGTACCAGTAGTGTATGAGTACACTGGGTCATTTGGGCCATGCTGTCTCCAGGTCGCGGTGCCTGCAGCCCTTGTGTGCACATGGCATACCCGCTCCCCAAACAGCAGCGCCGTTAAAACAACAGTGCACACGCCATTTCCATTAGCTCACCCCAGGTGGAGGGCAGTCCGGCGGCAGCATGACCCACTTCTTCCTTCCCTCCAGCACGGCGTTCCATGCGGAGGTGCGGTTTGGGTCTACGTGGAAGCTGGAGCCTGAGCGGGCGGGGCCCATGATGAGCCAGCGGTGGTCAGGACGGCTGTCGCCCAGCAGGTGGAGCAGGTCATCCTGCTCAGCAGAACACCAGCCGTAGGGTGTAATATTATCATGCCGTTGATGTAGTCCACCATATCAGTAGCAACATTTTATACTACTTCAGAAGTATTTTTGAAGTACTACAGTAGTATACATGTATACATGATGAGCCAGTTGCGCCCAGCAGGCGCAACAGGTCATCCTGCTCAGCACACCAGTAGCCGCAGGCTGTGACATTGGTGTAATTATCAGTTTTACACTAGTGCTGTACTGATATCAATATGTTATACTTCGAAGAATACATGATGAGCCAGCGGTGGTCGGGGCGTGCGTCGCCCAGCAGGCGCAGCAAGTCATCCTGCTCAGCACACCAGTAGCCACTAGGATGGAAGAAACATGAGTACTGATATTGTTCATGTCCAAGTCATAATAAGTGGTGGGTTGCAGCATAAGAATCCTCATTGTATGCTGTAACGCATGTAAATACGGCGTATAAAGTATTTATATAGACGCATTCATGTGGCATACATGCCGTATATCGCGTTTGGGGCATAAAACAACGCTTTGCTGTTGTACTACGTAGTTTGAAGTATGAGTTACAAACAATACATGCCCTGACCCATCACTACGTGTCAGAAGAACCTCCTCCAGCTCAGTGCAACGCCAGAGAGCCCGCTCGAGCTGCTTCAATCTGAGCTATTTGCCTAAGGAAAGGAACATACATACTTCTGAATCAGATGCGGACGCTGCTGGGTGAATGTTGGTGTGGAGAGGGGGGGGGGGGTGAGGTGGACACACACAGTCATCGGCCGGCAGGAAATACCAGTAACAGCTGTCGGCAAGCCCAGCATGTTGCTGTTAGACAGGTTGCAGCACCTGCCACCGCACCCACATGGTTCTTCCTACACCGTGGTACAAATGTTTGTGACTGCCGAGCTGACTGCTGAGCTCATCAAAGGCATCGGACACACGGCGCTGGAGCCAAACACGCCACGCCGATCCTGGTGCTAGTGTACCGTCCGTCTGCTTATGCTGATGGCTGCCAAAAGAGGCAGCAGCACTACAGTAACAAATAAACACCACTGCTTGTGTTGCTCAGCAGCGCGCACAGTGCAACCGCAACAACACAACTTCAACACCCAACCCACCAACTTCAACTCACCGAAAAGTGCGGCGGCACCGAGAAGTCGCGCCCCAGCCGCGGCTCAGCAGCGCGCACAGTGCAACCTCAACAATACAAACTTCACCACCCGCCCCGCCAACGTCAACTCACCGAAAAATGCGGCGGCACCGAGAAGTCGCGCCCGAGCCGCGGCTCCTTGTCCGCAAAGCGCTTGTCGAAGACGTACAGCGGCATGTCATCGTGCGTGCCCGCGGCATACGCCATGTAGTCGGCCATCGAAAACTCAACGCCGCCCGCGTGAACCGCGAGCCCCGCGTGGGCCGTCGAAAACAAGTCTCGCGACCACCGCCCGAACGCCGGCCACTGCGTGACCACGTCCGTGAGTATCACGGGGCGGTTCGGCGCCTCGTAGAGGGTTCGAAAATCACCGGGAGACAGGCCTGCGCGGCGGTCAATGTTCTCGGTGCTCAGCCACTCGGCTCGCAGCGGGGCGCGCGCGCACAGGTGCGGCTGGAACAGAACGTCCGAGAACAGTCCGGGAACTTTCAGCGGAACGTGCGGCACGGGGGGGGGCGACGCTCCCCCGGAGAGGCGCAGGGACACGTATGTGTCGCGCCAGCGCCCGTGGGTTCGCAGAGTAGCGCCGGCTGCTGAGCAAGAGGTGGCGGCGTCGGTGTGGTGGAGGGCGGGGGCGGCGGGGCAGCCGTTGGTGGTGGCGGTGGCGGTGTGGCTGCTGTTGGCGGCGGAGGCGCGCTTGCCTTTGGCGGGGGTGGATGCGGTTGCTGGAATTGCGGGCCCATTAGAGGTGCCGGTGTCGCAGCCACCAGCTGCAGGGGCCCTGTTGCTGGCGGCGTTGGCAGTGGCGTGGTGTGTTCCAGCGGCGACAGCACCAGCTGACCCTGAGCTGGTGACGTCCAAGGCTGCCGTTGCGGCGGTGCCACTGTTGCCACTCAACGCCGCCACCGCAACAGCAGTGCCATTGGACACAGCAGTGCCAATGGAATCGCAGCCAGTGCCGGCAGCCGCTGACCCTGTTGCCGCCTGTTCAGCCGCGTCTGCACGGTCCCACACAAACCTGAGCGCCAGCCCCTTCCAGAGGTCCTCGCAGTGGCTGAGCACATAGAAGGTTTTGCTGACCTGGGCGCAGCGGGCGAGGTCTGCGCCTTCAAAGTGCCCCCAGAGGTCCAGCAACTGTGCATCCTGTGCTCAGCAGACGGGGGGGCAGGCAGCATAGCGGTGCATGTACATAGCGCCATGAGTAGTGATGGGTCACACATTGTGTGTATACATTTTTTTGTCGCTGTATAACATGTGTGTTACCATGTGTGCAGGCGTGTACCTCATTGCTGTTGTTTTTGCATACGAATGTGAATCATTTATCACTGCACGTAGGCTAACACATGTACTCTGAAGTATTTCAAAAAGTATATACTTCTTGAAGTATACGGAACACGTTATGTGCCGTTACACATCACTAGTAGCCATCCTCACAGATGATTGTGCGATTCACGCCACAGAGCAAGCAGCTGAGCAGCCAACGTCTGAGCGGCTGGACACAATCAACAGCAACAGCCGCTCACCATCATCGTGCGTGTTGAACGGAGCTGCACCAAGTGCCGAAGTAGGCAGATGCCACAAAAAATCGGACACCCAGCTCAGGCGTCACAGTAGGCACTAGCAGGTACTGCAATGACAGTCGCGCAGCCGATACACCCCTTAACTCAGTGCCAACCGGCAATGTGCTGAAGTACCAGCTAAGTATACGATTACATACTTGACTATTATTCGCTTGGCAAATGAAATACCAACTAAGACACAACCACAATACATGGGTGGCTACGATCCGCAATCCGCATCGCAACTGCCCACACACAACAACAACAAAACACTACTGTAGTAGATGCCTGCAACGTCCGGCAGGTGGTACTTGTACTAACTGTGGCCGTGAGTCAGAACTTGGCACGCCACCCGCGCGGCGAATGGCGTCCATCTGCTGCTGCACCCCTGCGCACCCGTGCTGCTGCTGCCGCCGCAGGATTGCAGGACGGAAGTGCGGGGATTGCCCAACGCCGCCTGCACATTGCACACAGTGCCAACAAACCCGCCAGGCAGTTTAAGCGCAGCTACAAGAGGCGACACCAGCAGCAGTGTGTGCGTGGATAGCAGCAGCGGCCGCGATGGCGCACCTGTAAGCACGCCAGGCTGCCCAGGCCGGGGTTGCGGCATGGTTTCTCTCGGCTAAGGAGAGCCATCCCTGACGGCAACACTCCGTACTCATGCTCCATGGCTGATGCTGCGGCCGCTGCTGCTGTTGGTACGCGCTCCGCCAGGTGAGCTTTGAGGCTTGCCCACCTGCAGATCCGCTGCAGCAAACCGCCTGCTGTCGCAAGCACTGATACACTGCAGTGACCACTCCCTTCTCCCGAACGTTAACTTTAAGGATTGGGACCGGACCCCCCCCCTTTCCCATTCGCGCCGTTTCACGGAACTGCACGCCGCTCCTCCAGGCACCGCCACCACACCGGGCATCACACACGTGAGCCAGGCAAGGTGCGTAGCTGAAACCGCACACCGGCCTCGCATGCCCTGTGTGCTGCTCAGGCGCCAGGCATGCGCGGCAGCAGTGGCAGCAGCTGCAGCGGCGACAGCCCTTGCAGCAGCACCACAAATGGAGCCAACGGCAGCACCGTCAGCGGCAGCAGGGACCACCACCCTCGGTCAGGCTTCGCCAGACTACCCCGCTTGGGGCTGGCGGTGGTGCTGGCGATGACATTTGGGGGAGGGTGGCAGCTAGCGGTGCTGCTGGGGCAAGAGTCGGAGGGGGTGGCGGCGGCTCGAGTGCGGGTGCAGGAGCTAGAACACAAGGTGGCGGCGCTGATGGTGCAGCAGCACGGGGCGGAGGAGCAGCTACACCACGCTCTGATACAGCTACGGGACGCGGAGCAGCAGCTGTTGCAACTGCGGCAGCGTCCCGGGCTTCGCTCGCCGCCGCAGCAGCCAGAGCCTGATGACCAGCAGCAGCGGTTACAGGTGGAAAGCGGTGTTGGGCGAGTCGATTCTGACTTGCAACAGCAGGCTGCGGCTCAGCAGCAGGGTGAAACACAGGTCAACCCACCAGTGCCAGAGTTTCCAGCCACGGGCATGGTGTTGCAAGACCAGCAGGCTGCCACTGACCAGCAGCCACATGAGGAGCAAGCGGCTCAGCCGAGGCACCACAAGCAGGTGGTTCTGAAGGTGCGTGGCTGCCATCCCTGCATGCTGAAGTGTTGCCACAGCTGCTGCAATGTACTGTGGTCGAGAGCTGGTGTGCAGCAGCATCGGCACTGTATCAGCGGGATCAGCCAGACCACTGACGCAGTGGGCGTGCTGTCACACTTGAAAATGTGTTTGTACCAAGTGCCGCACTACTTCAGGAGTTGACGTATTTGGTACCACGCACAACCATGCGCCTGCATGTCCACAGCGGCGCTCTGCGTCACCAAGTCATGCAGGTGTTGGTGCCTCCGCTACACCTGAAACACCACGTGCTGCCGTACCCCATCACCGCACACACCTCCAGGTGCCACCACCAGATGCACCACCACAAGGAGACATTGGTGGCGTACCAGTTCTCCCAGGCCTGCCGCTGCAGCTGAGTGGACTTGTGGCAGGCGGTAGCGACGATGTTTGGGGGAAGGAAGCGGTGGACCTAGTGATTGGCATTCCCACAGCGGCGCGTGCCAAGAAGAGTTTCTACCTTGCCGACACGCTGCGAGGCCTGTTTCGGGGCGCCACGCCGGAAGGTGCGCGATAGAGCCAGAGAAGTGGTACACCTAACCATGGGGCCGTTGTTCACTAGTGGTGCTGTAGCAACATGTTAGGCTTACACTGGAGTGAGTAGTGCTGAGCATTTCCATCTTGTTGGGCAGCAGCAGGGGACAGCATGCTTGACCATGATTCATGCTTTTTCCAGTCACGTGCACGGTACATGCACAGAGCTTTCCGCCCCCCAGACGGAGTTTGATAACAGTGCTAGGCCGGGCAGAGCAAGTCCTTGTCTGTGGCGGGCTGGAAGCCTGGGGTTGCTGCCTTTGGTATGGCAAGTGGTCTTGGCATGAGATTTGGACGCACATGGTTGTGCAGTGCCTACAGCAACGGTTCCAAGTGTTGCAATGCTGCTGGAGTACATGGTTGCGAACCGACAGCGTGCGCCACCCACACTTGTGGTTCAAATTCTTCTTGAATCCAGCACCGAGCCGCCACTGCTGTTGCGACTGCTGCAGCAGCAGCAGCTCTTGCGGCTGCTGCCACTGTTGCTACTGCCGCTGAGCACTGCCACGTCCGTGCCCCCGCTGTCATGTGCTGTGCACGCAGAGATGGAGCGTTGCAAGGTGGTGGTAATGATCATGGGGGTGAACGATGAATCGCAGCAAACCCTGGCAACGCTGCAGCGAGAGTTCGCATGCGAGATTGGCGATGGGCTGCTGGTGCTGCGTATGCTGGACACATCTGCATACCCTCTGGATGGCCTTAAACACACGTGAGCGCTGTCCTCTGAGTGCCATGACGCTGGCTGTTGGCTGCCTCCACGACAGAAAGTGAAAGACATGTAACATGTTGCTAAGCCCAGATATTGCCGTAGCTGGGCAAGCTGTCAGGCCGAAGCCCGTAGGTTGATCTGTGCAGCTGGTCTACCAAGTGTTGGCTAGGAAGATGGGGGGGGGGGAATCAGGGTCTGACTGCCCAGGCTGAGACACAGGAAAAGGTGGACACAGTTGAGGATGGCCAACTAGAACTGAAGGAAGAAGCAGTTTGGTCAGCCAAACATGAGCATATAGTAACTCTTGGGGGATAAAACGGTATTTGTTTACCAAGTAGTGTTGGTACAGGGTGCGTGATGGCGAGCTGCTGCTGGTGGTGTGTGTGCAGACCTCACCCACCGGTGAACACAGTGGGCAGTCTGCATGACACAAGCGTGACCGTGCATACACACATGTGCATGCCCATACATGTTAATGGCATGAACACAAGTTTGCAGTGCGCTGGCTGCAGAGTATGCCCATGCACTGGAAGGCGCACATACCACAATGAAAATGGCAGCAGTACACCGGCAGCCACCATCACCAACACCTGCCTGTTTCACTGCTGAGCACACTCTGCTGCCGCCGGGCGCCGGCCGTCAATGCCGCCCACTCACAAACTTCAACTGCAACTTGAACTTCAGGTATGGCGACTCGGACGATCGCGTGCGCTGGCGCAGCAAGCAGAACTTGGACTATGCGGCCCTCATGGAGTTTGCAGCGCCCATGGGCAAGCGCTACCTGCAGGTGAGCGCCCACATGCCAGGCATGTACATACTTCTTGAAGTATAAGTATGTGTACATGTACAAATATGTCAGTATAATTGAAGCACTTCTACATGTACAGTGTACTTCACAAGTACTTTGAAGTACCATATACTTCGAAGTATGTTAGAGTTTGCAGCGCCCATGGGCAAGCGGTACCTGCAGGTGAGCGCCCACATGCCGGGCATATACTGCTACTCCTAGTAGAAGTAGGACTGCAATATATACACTAGAAGTAGTATGTGTATTATACAAATTTGTCAGTATACTTGAAGTACTTTTATGTACATGTACTTAGAAGTATATAATAGAGTTTGCAGCGCCCATGGGCGAGCGCTACCTGCAGTTGTGCGCCTACATGGCTGCTGCTGCTGGTGGTGCCCCGCACTGAGGGCTGCGCACGGCATGTGGGGCATGAGCTCAAGGAGGTACAAGTCTGTTCTGCATGGCTAGAGCAATGCAGACATGTCTGCTGCCTGCCCTGTCATTAAGCAGCCCGCTGTATGCTGTAACGCGGCCGCAGTTGCCCGTACCTGCCGTGTGTACTTCAGCATTGAAGTGTTTACTACAGTAGCACGGCTGTAACTGCCCGTATGCGCCACACACGTACCGGTACTTCAACATCTAACAGCGCTGTGCTGTAACCCCATACCCACCGCACTCATACTTCAAACTTCAAGTTGGAGGACGACGTCCACGTGGCCCGCGGCTACCTCCCGCGCATCTTTCATGCGACGCCATAATTGCCCATATGCGACACACATGTACTTCAATGTTGAAGCTGGCTGTGCTAACGCCGCCGTCCGCCGCCCATGCCCGCCACATGCGTACTTCAATGTTGAAGTTGGAGGACGACGTCCACGTGGCCCGCGGCTACCTCTCGCGCATCTTCCAGGCCATTGCTGCCATGGACAGCGCCGGCGTGGGGCCTGCGCCCGCCATGGTGTCCTTCTGCAGCATGGGCTTCATTGGGAAGCTCATGAGGGGAGGAGGTGTGCTGCTGTCGCTGTCGCGCATGCTGCGGGCGTTCTACGTGGAGATGCCCTGCGACTGGCTCGTGGCACAGTGAGTGTACGGTTCAGTAGTGAATTCATGAACACATGAATTTGTGAACACATGAATTAATGAACACATCTGTGGCCGGTGAGGCGCAGTGGGTGTCGCGTGCCTCTGAGCGCTGTGTGCGGTCGCGACATGTTGGCGGTGGCACAAGCATGTGGTGGCGTACATGTAGGTGCTATCTGTACTTGCCCGCTCGCCTCCTGCCGCTTCCCCTTTCAATAACCCTCTCACCACCACTATACATGGTGTTGCCACCACCGCCGCCGCCGCCACTGCTGCCACCGCCACCGCCGTCGCCGCCGCCACTGCCTCCACCATCGCCGCTGCTGCCGCCTCCACTGCCGCGGGTGCTACACCTGCTGCCACCACCGCCCCTTCCGCCACCACCGCCGCTACTGCCGCTGACGCCACTGCTGCCGCTGCTGCTGTCGCCGCCGCTGCTGCGCCCGCTGCTGCCGAGCAGCTGGCAGGGTCTCATCGAGTCCACGACCGGCAAGCCCACGCGTGCCAGCGCCGCCCCCTACCACAGGCCCGACCTCTTCCAACACGTGGGCCGCGACTCCACGCTCGCGGCAAAAAAAGACAACCGCATCGCGTCCAAGAGCTACCGGCCGGTGGCGTGGACGGCGGCGGAGCTGTCGCCGGGCGGCGGCGGCGGCGGTGCGGCGGCGTGCTACGTGTGCGGCGCGCCGGAGGCCGACCGCAGCGACGAGTGCCTGCGGCCGCAGGATCGGCACACATGACAGCGCTGAGCGGCGTTGCGCTGCAGCGCTGCGCGGCGGTGGTGGTGGCGGTGGAGTGCCGCTGCTG
>JAULBY010064733.1:0-10049 GCA_032358315.1 Ophiocytium majus | reverse complement strand
AGACACTTTATAATTGTATATTTCTTCGTAAGAATTTGTTTCATAGTAGGCAAACAGTCTATCAGATAAAAACGGGTTACAGCCCCTGCGTCCAATAAATCCTGCATCAGAATAAAATTCCTGTACTAAAGATTCTGCTTGATACCAATCCATACCATCGTGTTTCCAAATAACAACATCGTTTCTAGTGCTACCTACACCGCCGCCCCTAGGAGTTGTAGACTTGAATATAACATTGCCGCCACTATCCTTTGAAACTTCATATCCTGGATTTTGTCTAGCTTCTAATTTAATTAACCCGTTACTAACAAGTTCTTTAGTAAAGCGGCTTTGATTGGTCAGTGTTTCGTCGTAGTCTGGAACTTCTAAAATATGTGCAGAGGCACTTTGCCTAGTCCACTTTGTGTTGAGCCATTCTAGTGAATTATTCCAAGACTCAACAGTTTCTCCAGGTATGCCGCATATCATTTGTATGTTTGCTCTGTAACGTTTTGGTGCATGAATATCTGTGTATGCTTGGAAGTCTAATAATCCTTCTTGTAACTTATCAGGATCCATACCTTTACGTACAAGTTTTCCGGCTTCTTGATTAAATGTTTCGATTCCCATGCTGTGTCCAAGGAAACCTAGTCTGATGTAAGTGTCCCAGTGTTCACGATGTTTAACAACTAGATCGCCGCGAGCAAATCCGCAGATCCAAGGATTGTATCCTAACTCGTCAACTGCTTCTGCATACTTCTGTAACTTTTCAGGACGATCATTAAATGTTTCGTCCATTACACGCCAATTCTTAATGCCCCATTTCTCGTAACCTGTTTGCATTTGCCGTTTAAATTCTTCTTTGCTTACACTAACATCTTTAGCCTGCCCTATGATAGGAAAGTTACAGTAAGAACAACTGAACATACAGCCACGTGCTGTTTCAATCTGGGGACATTCCCAGGGCATCATAAAGTCACGAGCTTCGTAGTCAACTAGATAACTGTCTAAAGGTGCGCTAGGATAATGGTGTAGGCCTCTAATAACTTTCTTACTGCCAAAGAACGCAGAATCAGTTAGTAATGGTGCCCCTAATGTTCCAATAAGATGTTGGCATAAGGCTAGAACTGCGTTCTCACCATAACTATCTACCCAATAATCTACTCCTTCTGCAGGAGTAACCAAAGCATTGTTGCCACCTACTACTACAGGTATGGTAGGATATGTTAGTTTAAGCCATGTAATAAATTCGTTTAAGTAAGGGCTCCAAGGATTTAAGAATGCTGTGCCAAAGCAGAACATAACTGTTTTGTCTGTTGTACGTGAACGTACCAGTTCTTGTAGTTCTTCTAATTTCCAGAATGCTGTAAAGTCTACAACTTCTGCGTCCCAGTCATTCATTCGTAAGTACGTAGCCACTCTGTGACTCCACAGAGCACGTTCCCATCGTTTGCCTGTTAATGAAAAGAACAGTACGTGATTCATAATAATTTAAATTCTTCTGGTAAGATATTTTTTAAAGACTCTATCTTATCCTGCTCTAGATCAAATTTTACAAAAGGGGATGAATAGGTGAAATTATTTACATATCCTAGTTTGTTAGCTTCATTAAGCCAAATACTAATAGTGCTGTCAAACAAATATCTAGCGTGTCCTTCGTTTGACATAGTTGTAGTTAATGCTACTTCAACCGGATTAACTAACTTGTTCTTTTTTAATAGTTTTCTAACTACTAACTGTACCCTAGCACGTCTGCCAAAATTAGCGGCAGTATGAAGAAACCCTGCATCCATATCGTACCAAATACCATCCTGTGATAGCTTGTACATTTGCTCACGCATTAAATCAATTAAGAAACTTTCATCTCCCAAAATGTTTAAATGATATCTATCGTCGATATCTGCATGAGCTGTATAACCATGACCGGGATCCAAAATAATAATTCTAGATTCGCCTTTGATTACAGGTAATGAATTATACAATGTTTCCCAAACTGTGCCCTTGTACTCATCTTTTAACACCCAAGGGTCATAAAAGAAATTACCCGTTGGCTGATTAATGGTTGTTTTCATTTCGCCTTCTGGTAACTGAGTCAACGCCTCTTGAAATAGATTTGTATCAACTGTATAATTAGTAGAAGTTAGCATGAAATATTTATGTACGTAGTTAATAAGGGTAAATATTTCATGAACCGTATAAGAACAGCACCAGAATATTCAATCGATTATCTTGAAATAGACCGGCCAAGTCCATTGGCAGATTCAAAAATTGAACAGTTAATACAAGATGTAATGACTGGTAAATTGGATTCTGATATCACTGATACTGTTTATACTAACTTCAAAAAAGAAACAACTGATTGGATTTTTAATAGCAAACTAAATCACTTAACTGGTTTTGATAGTTTTGACCGTGTTGATATTATAAACGGCTGTACTCAATTCATCGATAATCTTTATATGCAAGGCCCCATTCAAGTGATTCGTGGCGATTACAGATACCATGAAAGATTAGGATTAGCGTATGTTAAAGATGTGGGCTCGCTAATACCAGATATTCCTTTAATTATAGCAATGCCGTTTCCTAGCATTGGTGCTCCACATCAAGATATGGAGGAGATTTTACATGAATGTAAAATTAAAAACATTGCAGTACATATTGACGGTGCTTGGATTAGTTGTTGCCGTGACATTACTTTTGACTTTAGTCATGTGGCTATTAGATCCGTTGGCATCAGTCTTAGCAAAGGTCTTGGTCTCGGGTGGAATAGGATAGGCCTACGCTGGACTAGACAAACCAAGGCAGATAGTGTTACAATAATGAATGATTTCAATATGAATAATAGAGCCCTAGCAATGATCGGGTTACATTTTATACGCAACTTGCCAACCGATTACCTATGGACTACGCATGGTCGTAATTATTATAAAGTATGTTACGATTTTAATTTAATGCCTACCAATAGCATTTATCTGGCATTGCAAAACGGCAACCCTGTAGGCATTAGTCCACTAATACGGTACTTAGAAAATGAAAAGTAAAACATTTTGTATGCATCCTTTTACAGGATTAGCAACTAGAGAAGACGGTGCTATATGTGCTTGCTGTCGTAGTCATCCTATTGGATTTATACAAGATGCACCACTAGAGTATCACTGGAATAGTGAAGTGATGACACGTATTCGCAGACAGGTACTAGTTGGAGAAAGGCCTAAAGAATGCGAACCTTGCTTTAGCTTAGAAGATCAAGGAGTTGAGAGCCTACGTCAACGACATATTGCTGGCAAAATTCCAGAAGCTCGAGTCAATTTATATCCAGATGCACTTAGTAAGATGCAGCATGATTTTACAATGCCGTTTGAGATTCCTACTATGGAACTTAAACTAAACAACTTGTGTAATCTTAAATGTCGTATGTGTCATCCCATGGATAGTACTGCATGGAATGACTGGAGTGAAGTGAAAGAATTTTACAAAGCAGAAGGCAACATTATGTATGCTATTGTAGAAGAACACGATTTAGAAAACAAACCGCATCTTGACAAGTTCCAAGACAATCCCGAATGGTGGGCTAGTTTAGAAAAATTGCTTCCGCACTTTAGACGTGTGGAATTTGCCGGTGGCGAACCATTAATGGATCCCCAGCACTATCGAATACTTGATATGTTAGCACCGTACGGGCATCAAATAGAAATCAAATACGCAACTAATCTAAGTATGCTGGGTAAAAGCAATCGTACAGTTTGGGAGTATTGGCCTAAGTTTAAATCAGTAGCCGTTAATGTAAGTATCGACGGCATTGGAGACAGTTATGAATATGTTCGAGGTAATGCCAGTTGGGCAGAACTTATAAACAACATTAAACAAATTCAAACAATTCCAAACATTAGTCGCATAGTTGGTGCTGTTACGGTACAGGTCAGCAATGTTCTTGTATTGGATAAAATCATAGAATATTTCTTAGATGATCTTGGAATTATTTTCCATACGCATCGAGTTGAGTATCCAAAATTATTATCGGCGCAGGTACTGCCACGCGAGTTACAAGTATTAGCTATAACAAAACTACGAGCAGTCGAACAACGATTAGAAGAATTTAAAATGGTCAAGCAACATCCTGAAATTTTAGCGTATACTCGCGGACAAATACAAGATAATATCAATTATCTAATGGCCAGAGATCAAAGCGACAAGTGGGAAGCCTGCGTAGAATTTAACAGACGATTAGATAAAACACGTAGTCAGAGTTTTACTACTGTAACTCCAGAATTTCAAAACTATGTTTAAAGTTACCATAACAAATAATATAGAAGATGTGGAGTTAACATTTAAAGTACGCAATACTCCTATTGCAAAAAAATGGTTTGACGAGCTTTCTAAAAATTATCCGATACACGAAGATGATAGATTTAGTAACTGGGGTATAAATTCTCAGTTAGTAGACAATCTTAATAAACAAATTGATATTATTAACTTGTATGAAAATATTATTGATAAAAAAGCATCTGTAATATCAACTCAAGGTGATCTTAATTATCTACATAAATTTTTTGAGGATCTAAGAGGAGAAGTTCAGATAGGAACACCTTGGTATCATAAGTCACCCGACCACGTTAAAGCAGCATTAGAAAAGTTTAATGTTCTAATTCATCAACTTGAAGAAAAATTAAGATCACCAACTTACCCAACCTTGGTTGTAACTTTTAAAAATCGTCCTCAATACGAGCTTGACAACAAAGACTTGGACCACTTTACATTTAATTGGAAGAAAGGAACAGTGTATATAAATTATTGCCATGTTGGAAAACCTGTATTAGACGTGTTTAAAGATCAAGACAAGATAACAGAAGGAATACGACCACAGACACACTATAGTGCAGATTTCTTAATCAAATTTGGTCCTTCTATGAATTACTACCTTTATCTTCTACGAAAACTTTTAATCACCGTCTGGTTAAAATGTCAAAAATTTAAATTTAAAAATCCAAATATAGGATACATTCCAGTGGCAGATATTGTTGAAGAGTTTAACATAGAAAAATATAGAAAATTCAATAGAGTTAAGGAAGTTAAATGCATAAAATAACTTCTGCATGGCCACATCAGGATCAAATTAAAATAGAATGGAATCTTGGCAAACGTTGTAATTACGATTGTACCTATTGTCCTTCTTCTATACACGATAATTTTAGTCCTCATACAAACATTAATATCTTAGAAGCAACAGTGGATAAATTATGTGAACTTGATAAACCCTTACGTATCAGTCTTACAGGGGGAGAGCCATGTGTACACCCAGATATAGAAGACCTGCTTGATTATTTTAAACGCAAAAATATTTTCTGGATTAATCTAACAACTAACGGCACTAGAGGCTATCGTTGGTATCTAGACAACGAGATGTATTTCAATCATCTTGTGTTTAGTCTACACTTTGAACAAGATTGGACACGTATATTTGATACAATTTTAAAATTTTACGACAGCACAGAGCGAGACTTTTTTGTAAATGTAATGGCTCATCACAAATACATGCATAATGTAAAAGTTGTTGTTAAAAAGTTTGACGAAATTGGAATCAAATATGCCGTTCGCAGAATCCGTTGGACCGAAGGAGATCACAATGTATTCGATGATATGCGATACGACGGAAAAGATTTAGAATGGATATTATCTAAAGATGCTACAGTAAAACCTAACTGTAGAGTTGATGACGAACAAGTAATCCACGCCAACGATGTTATTAAAAAACACTTAAATCAGTTTAAAGGTTGGCAATGTAATGCCGGTATAGAAAGCCTAATGATAAATTGGGATGGTGATGTACATAGAGCTACTTGTAGAGTAGGTGGTAGTTTAGGAAACATATACCAAGGAACGTTTGTTGCCCCAGGTAATCCAATTTCGTGTACGAGAGATTGGTGCACTTGTGCTGCCGACATCCCGTTAACTAAGTTTAAATTATAGTAGGTGAGCTAGTTCAGGGAACACTGTTTTAAAATCTGTTCCACGTTGTGCATCCATTGTAGTAATATATTCTTTGAAGTCAGGCAGTAAGTTTGTATGATCTTCTGCATCCATCCAATCAAGTATTCCTTCCCAACGTTTCCAACCGTATGGATTCTTTTCCCAGAACTCTGCGTCCTGTGTATAGTGGTCCCATAACCAATCTTGTAATTCAGCAAACAACGCACGAACTTCTAGTTTATCTTCTTTAGGCAATACTCGTAGACTCAACCAGGTTGGAATCCATAATAAGTGTACACCTACTAATCCGCCACCGGCGACTTGTCCTGCTGCATTAGTATCAAAGTTTAATTTCTTAAATCCACTCTTAACTTTCCATTTAATAAATTCTGGGACATGTTTAATGTTTAAAATCTGTACAGCAAATGCAATGTTTGTCTGAATCTTGTCGCTAGTTTGTTCTAAGCGCCATAGATTTTTTTCTACGGTGGCCCAATCAGTAGGATACCGTATGTAATGAACACGATCGCCTGTACCATCAAGACTAATACCAACTTTAACTTTTCTAAATTGTTCCCATATTTCAATAATTTCATCGTTAACTAATATGCCGTTTGTATTGTAGCGTAGACTAATTTTATCAGCGTAACCTCTACGAATAATTTCTTGTAAGAACATCTTGTGTTCTTTGATTAATAGCGGTTCCCCACCAGCAAAGTATAATTGTTTGATGTTAGGAATTTGATCGTACACCTGTTCCCAGAATGCAGGATTCTCATGCCATTTGTTATTAAACAATTCTGACTTCCAATCCATTTGTTTTTTAATTAATGGGCTTTGAAATATTGGAAATACTTTCTTATGTTCTGGAACCCACATTGAACTATCGTGCGGACTGCACATAATACACTTTAGATTGCAAGTATGTCCTAGACGCAGGTCTAAGTATTGTAATTTGTAAGGAACCGTGCCGTCTAATTCTGTTTCAGCAATCAATTCTTTAATATCTATTTTTTCTTGTAGATGCCAAGAGCCTGTTTCCCAAATGCGTTTAGAGGCAATGCCTTCTTCCTCTTCCTTAAAGCATTTAGTACAGCTAGCAGGAACCTTACCTTCTAGCATAGTCTTACGGACTGACTTCATATAGTCATTATTAAATGCTTCTGTGGGTAAATCTCGAGCAAAGTTAGCCGGATCACCGTCCTCCATCTTGACTAATCCTACAGTATAGTCTCCAGTGTCTGCACCAGATGCATTAGCTACACAACAAATACGCATGTCGCCGTTTGGACGAGTTGCTAGATGTATCCAAGGCAATACGCAGAAACTAGGACTACCTGTTAAGTCAGTAATCTGTTTTTGCCAATCGCCTATTTGTGTATCTGCAGGCTGCATCCAAAAAACTTTATTCATTACTTATTTTTCCAATTATCATAAATCTTTTATATAACGGCAATTCTAATTCTCCAGCCCATAAAATGTTTAAGTTACATTGTTTTTTAAATTCTTCAAGGTCATTAGCTATGCGAACGTGTTCTGGAATGTTGTAGTTATTACTCTGTAATACAAACAAACTATTATGAGGCATACCACTTAACCATAAGTCGTATTGATCCTGGGTAATATGTTCACAACTTGTATTAATAACAATATCAGCATCACTTCTAAACGTACACATATCTTGAGTATGGGCATGAAACTTTCCCGATTCAAATTCCAGTTGATTCATCAAATTTGCAGTTGGCTCACAAGTTGGATCGATATCAATGCTGTTAATATGATCAATATACATTCCGCTTTGAAACAATAAACTAGCCAATGTTCCCACCCAGCCACCGTGTATGTCTACAGTAGGCCAATTTTTTACATGATGCTTTTGTTTTTTTAGATTTTCAATTAGCCATTCTTTGCTTCTCATCTGACCGCGCCAAAACGCATCAAGAGTTCTATTAGGATTGTCGCTTTCACGAATAGCACACATCCAATAATGTAAATGTTCTAAATCAATTTGCAAATTGTGCTCCTAGTTTATCAAACTTGCCACACTGTTTACTACATTCAACCAAAGGTCTAATTGCCCATGTATCTTCTATTTGCTTAAAGTACCCAGCTTCAAATATTTCCTGCATCGAGTTATTATTAAGATTTGGAAATACGCCAATGGTATCCATATAATCCATACGATTGTCTTGGTTAGGTAACTGCCAGGAAAAATCTAACCAGCAACATGGACTAATTGTTCCATCTGCTGCAACATAAATTTGTTTATACTTCTGCGCTTTGCATTGAATTTCTGACGGCACCACTGAAAGAACATTTCTAGTCAGTGTTTTACTCCGTTCAGTGGGGTATAGAACATTTATTGTCTTACCTTGTTCATCAAGTACATTAAACTTACCATCTTTAAACCGACTAGTATGTTTAATTGTAAACTTTGTAAATCCCATTTCGGTACTAAGTTTTTGACACTCATCCACTTGGTGTTCGTTATGTTCAAACACCAGCATGTGCCATTCTGCTTCACCGCCTGCTTGAATAAAATCGTAGGCATTATCAATAATTTTATCAAAGTCTGTGCCTATGCGATATAATGCATGTGTATCTTCTAAGCCGTCAATTCCAAAAGTAACTTTAACTTTGGCTTTTGCTAATTCTTGCCACCAACGTTTATTCCTAGCACTACCGTTAGTATGCATACTCAATCGCATTGTAGAATTGATAGTACGTAGGTATTGAAATATTTCTAAACAGTCTAATGCTATAATAGGATCTCCTAAGTTACCGCACATAAACAAACTGTCAAGTTGTTGAATAACAGTGATTGGAAACCATTCTTTAAATTGCTCTAGAGTTATTTCATTTAAAGAAATTAAAGGATTTAAAATGCCACCATTAATCCTGCGAGGACACATCGGGCAACGTGCCTGACATTTGCTGGTTAATTCTAAATGGATATCTTTTATATCTTCTAATTTATACATTTTGGTATCTTGCTGTCTGCCGAACTAACACAACTAGGAGTAATACATCGTTGCGGTTCTTTAAATAATTCAAAATGGTCTAATGTACCTAACGGCACATCGTGACAACTGTAACTACGTTTAACTTCGTTACCTCTTATTATAACACTTTGATATCCTGAATTGCAAGCCCAGTCCTTAAATTTGTTAAATCCAAAAGCATTAAAACGTTCTGCCTGATCAAACAAATACTCAGTGCCGTCTGCATCATATAGAGCAATCTGATAAACTTCTTCTCCGTTCGCCCGTTGAGGGAAACCTGTTTGCATTAGATGTATCATGTCTTCAGTATAACCATTAACTACTGAGCTTGCTGTAGGATCACTTTGTGGTTTGAGTGTTACATTGATTCCACGCTTGTGCAGTCTTTCCATTCTGTCATACAGTTCGTAGAACTTTTCTGGAACCATAACTTGATTAACAGTTACGTGAACAAGCTCATACATTAGTTGTAGACACTTATCACCAAACTCCTGTTCCTTGGCAAACTCATCATGAAAGCTGGCCGTAATGCTTCTGCGTTGTAGTAAGGCAGTATTAGCGCACCACGTGTTCCACCATTTGCTACCCGGGGACAAATTGGTTGTCATATGAATACTTTGGTATGTACTTTCTGTTTCGTCTAGATGTTTAACTAGATCCGGCAATTGTTTATAAGCAGTAGGTTCGCCGCCACTGAAGCTCCAATGAAATTGATTAAATCCATTTGCTCGAGCTTGACGTTTGATTTCATCTATAGCATTAGTATAGACTTCAAATGGTTGATAATCTAATTTGTCGCTACGAGCATATGGCCAACAGTAGGAGCAATTGTAATTACAGAAGCGTCCCAAAATCCAACTTGTAGAGAATAATGGACGGGCTAACATTGTACGCTGTCCAAACTTTATTATATTTTGGAATGGTATATTTTTAAAATTGATTGTCATAAACTGATAATATTTAACCAGTAAGAGCTTGTGTTCTGCTAAACAAGGTTATATAATATATGTGTGGCCGTGAGTGGAACTTGGTAGACCTCCAGTCCGTTGCGAAACGCACTTGGGAATAGGCAACGTCTTAGACATCGCTTTGTAGGTTCGA
>JAULBY010064711.1:0-10051 GCA_032358315.1 Ophiocytium majus | reverse complement strand
TCTATCAAATTCATCTTGTGCCGCTCTTGCTTGTCTTTCAAGTTCTTCTTGTGCCTCTCTCGCCTTTCTTTCAGTTTCTTCTTGAGCAATTTTAGCAAGTCGTTCTGATTCTTCGGTAGCCAATCTAGCATCTTCGGCAATTTGGTTTGTATCAACACTAACACTTAAATCTACGTCAACACCAAGTAAAACCGCTACCTCACCACTAACTCCAACAGTCGCGACTCCATCAACAAAAGTGGCTTCACCTCCACCACCAATACCAACTTGTTCTCCAACTGACACACCAGCACCCGCAGTTACTGAACCTTCTCTTAAATCTAAAGTTCCTTCACCATCCACACCAACCGAATCACCCGCAGATAGTTCTCCGTTCGCAACCACTCCTTCATCACCCGCTCTTACTTCTAAACTCGCCTCATTTCCTGTTTTAACATAAGCATCTACAGTACCATTAACTCCGAATCCTTCCGCATTAGCCTGACCTTCTACCATTATATGTACCTCAGTCGTATCCGAATAATTGGCTTCCACATAAACATTATTACCATCTAATCCACCCTCAACCGATCCTTCTGTTCCAGTTTTAGCAGACACCTCAATACCAATTGACGCATTTTCATCTCCCGTTGATATACCAACAGATGCTGTGGTTGTGTTATCAAATGACGCACCACCTGAAGTTTCATCTGAATGTACTTCTGCCGTTTGATTGTTTTCAAAATTTGTGTTTGTTTCCATAATTTATTTATCTTTTAATTCATTTATTGCATCTTCAACATACTTGTCTCTTTGATCTTGAAGGTATTTTATTCTTTGTAAAAGGACTTCTTTATCCTCTTTGGTTGTTTTATCTATAAGTTGATCTTTTTCTTCGTATTGTTCTTGCCAAAATGCTACTCTTTCTTCCATCATACGATGTTGATAATAAATTACTCCTAACATAAGGAGAATAACAAATGATTGTTCTTTGAGTTTGGATAAAAATACATCCGCAAATCCTGAAACTGAGTGTGTGTGTCCTGACATAATTAACTTTATTTATAAATAGTATTAACCTTTAATTAAATATTTTGTAAAGTCAGTCGACAATGGTTTTTCATTTTTGAAATAATACTTCTCAGTTTTGTTTCCGTATTTAATTGTTTTGTAATACCCATCAGGTACTGTTGCCCCTGTTGGTAATACCGCTGATTTAGGACTATACACACAACGGATCTCAACAATAACAGATTTATTTGTCTTTGCCAATTCTCTTTCTCTCACTTCTAATAGTCTCCAAGTAGTTCTATTTAAGTTTTCTTGTTGGAGCGAGCAGTTTAAATATGTGAACGTTTTGAATAATAAATCTTTAGTACAATTGAAGTCTGCTGCAGGAGCCAAATGACCTTTATCATATGGGTTATTCACATAATCTTTATCATCAGATGTTAGAATTGAATCGCAAGTATAAAAATCCATACCTGTTCTTGGTGCCGATCCATTGGGGCATTGTACTGTATAACGAATAAACTTTGGTTGTTGTAATTTCTCCGAATAAACAATCTCAAACATATCTGTTTTAATATAGATTGAATCTCTTAATGTTTTCTGACTGAAAACAAATAATGGTAATGTTAATAATAATGTTAGTAATAAATTTTTCATTTTAGTATGATACTGTTGTTTTATACCCAGGAGCAATCAAATAATAGTTTTGTGATCCCCCACTTACAGGTGAGTTTATTGTTATAGATGATACACCAGGTATTGTTATTCTCATATCTGATGTATTTGTCGTTAATGTTGTGTATTGTGCCGGTGTATATAATCTTGCGGGTGACATATTAACCCACCCACCAAAAAAACTATATCTCCTAAGATTAATATAGTTTTCGTCCGCAACATTTATTCTACCATCACCATTAACATCATATCTATGGTAATGAATACTTTTAATTGCTGTGGTTCCTAATACTAATTTTGATACTTCAACCATATCTGTCAGTTGTAATGTTGTTAGTGGTGTCGGAACATCATATTGTATATACCATTCCGTGGCAGGATTTGTTGATTGTGAAAAACTATAATAACCTGAAGAATTAGTGTAGACTGTTTGAAATAAAGACCAAGGTGTATAGTCATTAATATAATCGAACTCTATTACATAAGGTAATGATGTATTTGCTAAATCGTTCCACTTACCACCACTAACAAATTGAGTATAATCTTCACTACCCGAATCATTTGGTTCCCCCGGATTCCAATTGGTATATTGGTTTGTTCTATAACGATAAGCATATAAGTTAAATGTTCTATCCATTTCATCCGCAGTTAACGCTTTACTGAATACTTGGAAATCACCTAACCTAAAATTCCCATATGCACCTGACCCCAAATTAGTTGCATCAGTTAATCCAATTCCATAATACAATCCATTACCCGATGCTTGGGGTGTTTGTCTCACAACTGTTGTTGACGCAAAATTAACATTATCTAAATAACCTTTTAATGTAGTACCATCATATGTGAATCCAACCAAATGCCAAGCGTTAAGAGTTATAGCCGTAGATATGTTTCCCGACATTCCCCAAACCGCCATTCGTAAAGTATTACCACCCGTTATTTCAATCTGAGAATCGTGCCACATAGATGAGGTTGACGGTGAGCCTAATTCAGTAACAATAATCCCATTACCCGTTGGATATACCCAAGCAAACATAGAAACATTCATTCCAACTTTAGATCCTAAATCACCTGTTATCCCATATTGGTTAACACCATTAAATGTGAGGTATTTACCACCTGTACTTGAGTACGTTGGAGTATTATAAAGTGTTGCGTTCACACCTCCCTTTATATCTGTTAATACGTTACCTGAACTATAAGATGAAACATCGTAGTCGGCTTGTTGGTTATCGGTAACTTTTGTTTCGGTCCAACGATATCCACCAACAGGTTCAGAATAAGTATAACCAGCAACTCTATCTTGATAATATCCAATCCAACCTGATGGCCAAGTATTAAATAAAAAAGTATTTTCAGCAGAATTAGAAACTGTGGCTAAGTGTCCCCCCATATTTTCACAAGCAGTTTTCGCATTTGTCCAAGTCATTGAACCCGTTGATCGGTAATATGAATGTCCATTATAATTTGTTTGAGATGTAAATCCCGCTAACGTAGGTGTCGTTCTTTTATATAACTTAACAGGAACATTCACAGCACCCGTTCCATCCGCATTATAAATGTATCCCGAATACGTAAAGGTTTGTGTTAACCCAATAAACGGAAATACAAATAACATTAAAGTTATTATTGACCTACTAACATTCTTGCTCCACACGTTACTGTATAATTTAAAGCACTTGTTTTTAAATCCCAAGCACCACCGGCGTTTATGTTAAATTTAAATTTCTTTGTTATTCTAATATTTGTACCAATACTTGGTAACATTACATAAGGAGATTTCAATACCACATCATTGTAGTAACTCACATAGGGGGCGTAAACAAATAAGTTCATTAATTTTATATCAAATCGTTTACCTATTTTCAAATCATAAGTTGCACCCCCAATTACAGCAGTACCCAAAAAAGATTCTCTATATACGTGACCATATGATACTGTCCCCATATAAAGAAGTTTAAGTGATTTAGGTTTTTTAAATGTAAACATTTGACCTATCGCTATAGTACCATATAATGATTTATTACCTTCAAATCCAACAGTTAAAGTTCCTGAACCTATCACAATTGATTTAGGTCTAATAAAAGCATAAAAAGTAGTTACATTTGGTCCTTTAAGTGCCGACGTATAATCACCTAAAACACCATAACTTCGTTTACCATCCCATCTCATTGCAGTATAACCACCTGTTAACTTTAATCCTGTTTTAACATCAGAATTTTTAAAGTTAAACCCAACAAAGTCACCACTCGCAACAATGCTTGGTTTACCACCTTCTTTACTTGATGGAGTTGATTTTACCGTTGTATTCGCACCACCTGTTATATTTGTTTGTCCTCCCCCTTCTTCCGTTGTTTGAGGTTCTTCTGTTTGACCATTTCCTGTATTAGATTCATTACCCCCACTCCCACTATTAGACCCATTCCCAGTCCCACTACCAGTATTTCCATTTTCAGTTGCTGTTTGATTGTTTATTTCAGTTCCCGAACCTTCACCACCTACAGATGATTCAGTCGTTTGATTTCCATTTTCATTTGATCCACCTTCAGTTGAAGTTCCTCCTGCTTGTGTTGGATTTTCAGTTCCAGCATTTTGATTAGTGGTTCCATTTCCTCCGTTTGTACCTCCTTCATTTGATCCAGAAGTGGTTGAACCTCCTTGAGTAGGGTTACCTGTTCCATTCGTTTGATTTTGAGTATTATTGGTTGTGGTATTATTTCCACTTCCACTTTGGGAATTATTCCCTTTTTTACTATTATCAGAATTATTATCACCACTACCATTACTAATAGAAGTAACCGATCCACCTAATATATTCGTGGACCCACTTGCTAAATCAGATATTGATGATAATGAATTAAGTATTCCAATAACATTCAAGGCAGTACCTTGGGTAACATTAACCGCAGTACCTAACCCGACTATTTCAGAGCAAGGACTATTTGTACCATATTGTGAAAATATGTTATTAGTCCAAGCATCAAATGTCCCGTTATTAAAATCGTTTTGATTAAACGACCCGATTTCACCGTAATAAGAAACTGTTACATTTCCATTAATTGGTACTATTATCGTTTTTAGATTTCCCGTACAGGGATCGGAGTAACTATAATTATACGTCTGTGCGTTTAACTTAAAAAAATTAAACACACAGAACAATATAAATATGATAACATTTAGTCTCAATTTTTAAATACCCCTTTCGTGATAAGACGACTCACCACTCTTGAAGATGCGGTTTCTAACGCCTTCTTTGTTGTTATACCAATCGTTGATTGGTTGAATTTAACATCATCTGAGATGTCCCCCAAAATAGTTGAGGTTTTTACTGTACTTGCTTCACCTAACCCTGACCCTACGATCACTTGACTTGTTTCGGCGTCTACGAATTTAATTTGTAATCCTAAACGTGTTGTTTGTGTTGTTGTTTGTTGACCATTAACTTTAACCACCTCATCTTCTGATACACTAAAGTCATAAACTTCTATGTATACAAAATACTTAGCTAAAATTACATTTCCTTTTACATCAATTTTATTAACTGAGATTCCTTTATCAGATGCTTTGTCCTGAGCAATCATTCGTTGTTTAATGTCTTCCTTTTCTTCGGTAAATACAAATCTACCCGTATACTCCAAATACTCAATTACAATGTTTGTTACACCTAAACCAACTCGTTTGTCTTTAAGTTCAGGATACAACTCATACAATTCTTCGTTAATACCAATTTTTAATAATTGTATCGGAACTTGTATTGTGTCGGTGTAGTTAGCGACATCATTAATTGATTGTTTTTTCTCAAATTCAGCTTGATATTGTTCAGTCTTAACAGAACCAATACCCCCTCCGTTTTGAGGGGGCTGGGCCTGTAAAGTTTTGCAACTTAATAAAGTGAATAATGAAAGTATGTGTACTATTCTTTTCATATTAGATTTCAGTTACGTCTGATTCAGATGTGTTATCTTCTTCGTCCATTTTTTGAACTAACATTTTGTCTCTATCCTCATTTGAGAACCAATAGTCAATTACTTTATTAAGGTTACCAACGAATGCACCTAAAAGTAATAATAACAATTCTTTCCAAGACTCTTGGATTGATGCTTTAAACATAACCGATAATACGATACCGAAGATGATAAAGAAGAATGTTAATAAGATGATAAGTGTAATCTTCCATCTGTTTGATTGCATTTGTTGTAACATGAAGTTAAAACGTTGTGAGTTTTCTACTTTAGTGAAATCAGTTGATCCACCTCCTAATAAATTTTTTAAGAATGACATTTTTTTATTTTTTATTTGTTTATTACCAAGATTCTTCCTCAACCTTTTTTGGTTTTTCAGGTTGTGCTTGCGGTTGTTGTGCCGGTCTTTCGATAATTCTCTCACGAACTACACCACCACCGTTATTGTTCTCAGTCTTTTGTTTATTTTCTTGATTTTGTTGTACATTAAGGTTAATTACCGGTTGCCCTGCAGGTTGTTCTGTTTTAGTTTCTTCAGCAGGTTCATCCCCACCACCGAATACTAACGTACTAACCCATACACCACCACCAGCAATTGCAGTAGTTAATGTACCGATTATTGTTTTTTTCAAACCTGACCATGTTCCGTCGTTTGTCTCTTGAGTTTCTTCTGACATTTTGTTTTTATTTATTTGTTTATTGTTTTACAATTTTTTTAAATGAAGGTACTCCATTTTCAACTGTAAGTTTTACAACATACACACCTGGTTCTAATTGTCCCAAGTTTTCTGTGTAGTTATAAATTCCGTTAGGAATTTGTGTATCCAAAATCGTTACCAACTTTCTACCAACCATATCATAAACCGATAGTGTTGCGTTTGTTGTTTCTTCTACTTTGAAAGTGATGGTAACTTCATTTTGGTAAGGGTTTGGATATACTTCCATATTATTACCATTTAGAATTTCTCCACCTTCCATTTTTAATACTTGAAGAATACCATTTGTAGGGGTTAAAGTTAAATCTTTTGATTCTGTGTTTCCTGCAAATTTTCTTGTTGTATATAATGGACTTGCTTCCCATAAGTTTTGTGGCTGTAAAGCTAAGAATTGTAATGTTACTACATCATCACCATCTTTTAATGTGTTAGTGTTGTTTGTTGGATCAAATCCTCCCCAATCAACTTCATTATCATTAGGGTTGATGTATGTTAACCATTTCATCGCTCCTGCTGAAGAAACAACACCTTTAAATTGTAATAAGGTGTCGTCATATCTAAAACCGAATTGTAAAGAACTTAATTCAACCCCGTTAGTCTTAACTGTAACAGGTAATTCAACCAAGTTTCCAGCTTGTACTGAAATGTTTGGTACGTTTACCTCGATAGATTGTGTAGGAAAATCGTACTCAACTTTTGTATCAATAACGTTGTAGATTTGATTTTCTAATCCAGGTGCTGGTCCAACAACTACTTCAATAGGAGTTACACGAGCCATGTTATAACCTGTACCATTCGCATCACCCGGTACCATTACATAGTATGTTACAGAAGATGGTTGACCCGGTAAAATTTCAAATGTGAAGTTAGTCACACCCGCAATTGTTGATGTGTAGTTGGTTGCAGAACCATTGATTGTTGCGTATTCAGATGAGGTAAAGAATTTAACATCTTCAGTGTTGTTAGGCCAAGATGTAAATCTACCTGATACTCTACCAAACACACCCCATACGTCAGAGATAGTCGTATTATTAGAACCATTAACATCAGCAGTATAGTAATCAAATCCTGACATAGTTCCGTTACCCAATACCCATTGGTTGATTAACTGAGCATCTGTTGATGAGATAATGTTTCCAACTCCCATAGTATCCCCTTTAACCGCTAAACGTACATCCCAATAAGTGGTATCTAATGGAACTGAAATAGCAAACGCTCCGTTGTTATCTGTAACATAGGTAGAGTGTTGGGTCCAAGTAGAACCACCTAATGGTCTTCTTTCCAAAGCTAAGTTTAATGTTTTTGCCCCTGTACCTGTAACATTTGTGAATGTTCCGTTATAAGCAAAGTTTACAGGAGTAAATGCACCACCATAGTTATGAACACTTAAAGTAGTATCCATACCATCTTGTTTTGCTGCATATGGTGTGAAAGTTTGAACTCCTGTCCATGTTAAGTTACTGATGGAAGCTAAGTTGTTGAACGTCGCTGAAGGCGCATGTGTAAACGTGATTAAAAATCTTTCACCATTTGGTATAGTGTACGTCGCACTTGGTCCTGTGTAACTTAAAGTGACCGTGATATAACCATTTGTAGTATTGGTTATAAACTGAAGGTCAAGGTTTGTTGTCGATCCGATTAACGATACAGTTGCGTTAGTAAACGCAATATTATCGTAGAACACTCGGAACTGAACCCCCGCAAATTTTGTAAGAGTTGTGTTTTGTAATGTGATTTTCGCATCAGTTGTTCCCTGAGCGGTTGTCCCTACTTGATATTGTGATGCAATGATACCCCACAAACCATTAGATGGTGCTGCGGGTACCTGTGCAAAAACGAATAAGGGACATAAAAGAACTAGTGTGAATAGTAACTTAAATAGATTAGTCATTTTTTATTTTTTTTTAGGTTTAATTGATATTCATAAATATATCCTAAAACCTAAACTGAATAAAAAATTTAATGTTTTTTATTTACTTTTGGTATCTGTCCATGACCAACCTAAAAATAGGGTCATACATTTTCTATGTAACCAATTTGGTTTAGTTTCTAAATGTATGCAAAACCCTTTACCTGCACCTATACAATATTTACCAACTGTTTTAGGTATTTTTAATTCTTGTTCTGGTGTTACAAGAGATACAAATGGTTTTTCAGAGTTATTCACTTCAACACTAAATTGTTCTTCTTTTTTATTTTTAGGTTTATAATACCTTTTTTTTGGTTTCTTTTCTGGTTCAGTTTTTCCTTTACTGACCGTCTCTTTTAAAATTTCTCTTTCTATCATAATATAATTTTAATAAAAAGTTTTTGGGTGTAAATATTTACTTAACACCCAAAACTTCTTTCTTGTAATAATCATCAAACCCTTCCAAGTAGTTTGTGATTGTTTTGTTTTTATTTGTTCCAATTACCTCATCAATAAGTCCGAACTCTTTTGCTTCTTCTGAATTGTACCATCTATCTCTTGACGAAAAATCTAATACCTCTTGGAATGTTCTACCACAATTTTCTGCCAAGATCTTGAATAGGATGTAATTGTATTTTTCACCTTCCATTTGGTCAATACGAGTGTCTTGGATGTTCCCTCGTGTTCCGTGACTTACTTGGTGAGTCATTACTTTTGAATGGATAAGTGATGATCTTTTTCCTTTTGTCCCTGATGATACAAGAACTGAACCCATAGATGCGCACATACCCAAGTTTGTGGTTACAATATCCGAACTCACATAGTTCATCAAATCCACAATACCAAGACCACACATTACTGAACCGCCCGGACTATTAATGTAAAGTGTGATGTCTTTCTTTTCAACTGAATCCAAGAACAATAATTGTGCTTGTACAATGTCAGACATGTGTTGATTTACAGGTCCTGATAACCATAAGATACGATCTCTCATTAATCTTGAGAAGATATCAATCTGAGTTGCCCGTAACTCTCGTTCTTCCAAAATGTATGGTGTTAATGATGCCTCAAACTGATCCAATACCAGTGAACTAATTCCTTCGCTTTTTGCGAAACTTCTAAACTCTTTTCCGTAATCCATTATATCTTTTCGTATTTAATATTATCAAGTTTATCCATAAGTTGGTAATAGATGGTAAGGTCCATACTTATAATTTCTTTTTCATACTTCGCAAGATATAGTTTCACCAACTTCTTCGCGGCTATTCCTTGTAAGGGTGTCTTACAGGACTTTATTACCTCCTCAACCCATAATAGGGTGTCATACCAATTTTTTCCTTTCGCTGCCATAATTTTTAAATTTGTGAAGAAGACGGGAATCGAACCACGTGGCACAAGGGATTTCCGGCCCTTTGCTCTACCGTCTGAGCTACTTCTTCATATAAGGTAAAGTCAGTGTCCCTGTCCGTTGGTGATTAACGCACTGACTTTGGTTTGGTAGTAGTCACCTAATATAGTATTTCCTCGGATATGCCCCAAGAGAGTGAGACCGTAGTAACCATCCACCGAAGACTTGTACTCTTACACTCCGTCCATATTTACTCGGTTAATCAATTTCGTCATAACCTTTCAGATATAGCGTTCAGTGCTACCCTCAGGACATCTTCTCCATACCCCCAAAGTTACCTGGGTGGTCTCACTCGTAAGAAGAGTGTATATTGTAGAATTGTCCAGTATTTCTACAACTTGTGGATTGTATTACAACCATTTAAGGCCCCTAACCCCTTGCATCCATAATA
>JAULBY010064700.1:0-10052 GCA_032358315.1 Ophiocytium majus | reverse complement strand
CCACCCCCCCCCCCCCCCCCCCCTTCCCCACTCTCGCGCCCACCCCAACTCCGTTGCCCCCTGCCCCCCTTCCTCCCTCCCCTCCCCCACCCCTCCCCTACCCCTTACATCCTGTTCCTGCCCCCTTGCCGACCTCCCTGCCCTCGTCGCGCGCGCCGCAGCATCTCCGTTGCGGTGACGAGCATCGACACACGTGGCCGCCGCCCGCTATGCTTCGCGGGGTCGGTGGGCATGGCGCTGTTTACGACCATGGCATGCGTGCTCAGCAGTCCAGCTGTTGGAAACTTTGAGGACAGCACTGTGGCGTGCGTGTTCATTGTGGTCGCGCTGTGCCTGTACATGGTGTCTTACGCCTTCAGCTGGGGGCCGGGGGGGATCGTGTACCCCGCGGAGATGTTCCCGCTGGAGCTGCGGAGCAAAGGTGGGGGGCACACATGTTTTGGAGGAAATCAAAGAAGCAAAAGAAAATGATCAGTTCAAAGGAGGAAGGGAGCACTGCATGTGCATCACACTACATCGGTCATTGATGTACTTCGAGCTACTGCATGTACCACACATGACAAGAGTGTACATGGTGCCGTACGCCTTCAGCTGGGGGCCGGGGGGGACCATGTACCCCGCAGAGATGTTCCCGCTGGAGCTGCGCAGCAAAGGTGCGAACAGCAGCAGAAAAAAAACTCTGGAGTACTTGTTGAAGTATGCACTTCAAGTAGTGCCACAGGCGATTGATGAAAATAAAAACAGCAGTACGTACGACACCACGTGGGTTGCGTATGCACTTTTTGAGGTACTGCGTGTACATGATGGTAGTACCTCATTTGTATACTTCAAGTATGAGGTATGTGCCGTAACTGACGGAGTATAACGTAGGGGACTTTAACGAGGGGGCGCGTTATGCAGCGTCATGTGACCCTGTATACCGCCCCCCGCGAGGCTGATGGCGCCTTAATGAGGACATCGCGGGGGGGTATTCTATATAAATTTGGGTACTGTGTATAACCCGGGTGCATTGCATAACGCCCCCCATGCCAGCAACTGGAAACCCCGCCGCTGACAACGCGGGGGGGTGTTATAATCCGTCAGTTATGGTAGGCGTTTCCCGCCCGAACTGCGTAGCAGAGGTGGGGGGCGCATACTGCATACTTCTGAAGCAGTATTTGTTGACAAGATTTTAGATGGATTACGGAGGTAACAGTAGTTCAAAACGAAGAGTAAGCCCCGGCGGTGTGCAGCACACACCACATAGGTTGGGAGGTGTTCCCAGTTGTGCTGTGCAGCAAAAGTAGGGGGCACACATGCTTTGGGGGAATTTTGTTTACGCAAACGAAAGTGACCAGTTTAATGGAAGAAGGGAGCACTGCATGTGCATCACACTGCATCAGTCACAGATGTACTTCATGGGCTGCTGCATGTCCATGTATTGAACCCCGCTTAGGGCGCGAAAAGCCCTTTGCACACAGTGCGCATGTTACCAGAAAAAGGGTGACCAGACATGCTGTTGCCAGCAAACAAGCTGGCAATGCTCAGCACTGCGTTTTCGAAAGGAAACCTGGCATGTTGCCAGAGCACTACTCTAGCGGATTACAACCCGATGTCCCAGGGGACCTGCTCCCAGCCTACAAGATAGATGACACGGCTGGCAGAATTTAGACAAGTAGATATGGTTTCACCCTCCAAACAGAAAAATGCCAATCGCAAACGTGTGCTGACAACCCACTGCCCACCTGCGCCTAATCCCCCCCCCCCCCCCCCCGCGCCTGCACCCAGGCATCGGCGCCACCATGACTGTCCACTGGCTGTGCTCCTTCACAATCACCAAGGCCACGCCTCTCATGCTCGACAGCATAGAGATGTGGGGCACCATCCTCTTCTTTGCCGCGTGCACGGCGGCCATGGCGCTCGTCACGCTCCTCTTCTTCCCCGAGACAAGGGGGTGCCGTTGGAGGGAATGGCGGGCGTGGTGGCTTGCTTCCGCGGGATGCCTCTGCGGCAGCGCCTGTGCAAGGTGTGTGGCCAAAACCTACAGGAAAGGCATTCACATGTGCTTATAATACTCGAGGTACAGTATGTGTAGTACACGTACTGAAGTGGTACAAACACTATAGGGATGGCAGACGTGGTGGCTCGCTTCCGCGGAATGCCGCTGCGGCAGCGCCTGTACAAGGTGCGTGGCCAAAAACAAAAGAAAAAATTTGTACACATACATGTGTATACATACATGCTAATAGTACTCGAGGTACTGCTGCTCATGAGTGTATGTGTACACGTACTGAAGTGGTACAAGTACTATAGGGAATGACAGACGTTGTGGCTCGCTTCCATGGCATGCCCCTGCGGCAGCGCTTGTGCAAGGTGTGTGTGTGTGCTGTGTGCGGGGGTTGCTGTAACACGCAGACAGGTTTTTAGACGTGACCAGGGGGTGTAACGTGAAAAGGTCTTGCGTTTGAGTGAGACCAGGGTGCTACATGTGCAGTTGCGGCAGCGCGATGGATGCTGAGGTTGTCTAACAAGCACCCTTAACAATATTTTCCACCTGGAATTCTCAAGAAGTTTGAGCCATCACATCGCTCCCCATTTGACGCGTCAGTCCTGCCGCCATTGCTGCCGCTGCTTCCACCGCTGCCATTGCTGCTGCTGCCGCCGCCGGCGCCGCTGCTGCCACTGGTGCATTTGGTGTGTGCAGGCCGACCTCACGAGAGAGGACATGGGCCTGGCGCCACTAGCCACCACCAAGCTCGTCGACGGCGTCACCGCCCACCCCGCGCCCGTGGCGCTGCCAGTAGCTTCTCAGTGCTGAGTTGAAGTTTGTGTGTCAGTCATGGGGGGCATGATGCCCATGTGCGCACCGAGTTGAAGTTGGTGTGTTCATCATGGTGACATGAGGGCATGTGCGCACCGAGTTGAAGTTTGTACATAGGTCCAGAGACACGGTGGCCACGTGCCGGCGGCTTGTCAGCTGAGCTGCTACATTGCCGAGTTGAAGTTCCAGTGCTGAGTGGAAGTTTGTACATCGGTCCGGAGACACATGTACAAGAGTCGTGTACTCGCTGATGCAAACCACCGAAAGACGATACGGGTTAGGGCCTTGTCGGGCGGGGGGCACCGGGGGCCCCCGTGAACACGTTGACTACCACCTCATGCCCATGGCCGGATGCTGTGTGAGCAAGTACTTCTGAAGTATACTTCGAAGTACATCGGTAGCCTTGGGGCAATCAGAAGTACCGTACCGCGTGCATTACCACTTCACAAGTATGTGATGCCGGCACCACACTGACGGTGTTGTACTGCACATGGTACTACGTGCTGTCATACCACCAGAGGGGCCACCGCAACCGAAGACAGCGTGCGGAGCGCCTGTGTGGCCAGGCCGCAGGACAGCCTAGTCCAGCTCGCCGTAGGATACACCCCCGCCTGGAGTCCCTACCTCACACTGGCAATGGGGACTTGTGTGTCAGCCTGCTCAACGTTTTTGACAACACTTGTCTGCCTATGCACAGGTGCGATGCACCATGCAGCTGTCGAAATTTCCATGTTCTTGCCGATGGCACAGCCACTGGCGCCCCCCTCCTTGTTTGCATGTGTCACGACGCCTTGCGAGCTTTGGCAGCGGCGGCGTCACCTGCCACACCCCGGTTGCAGATTCCAAACCCAATGTGTGTGTGCACATGGTGCATGCATGTGCGTGCCGGTCGCAGCCACCAAGGTGCCGCGAGGCATGCACAAAGCGGTGCTTGCGCTCCTTTCTGCAGCCATGCAGCGGTGGTGCAGTTCACGCGGTCGCGAGCACACAACGAGCGGTCATGCTGTGGCATGAACTGCATGACTCCCCATGGGTGCACCACCACAGGCACAAGGAATGACAGCACCGGCAGCGAACAGCGCGCAATGCCGTAAACAACGCGAACCACTCCAAGCACAGCACAAATTGGCAATTTGATATTGCGGTTGCAGTATAGTTGCGCCATGTTGTGCACGTTCCAAATTGCTGCCACTAGCATATGCCATCATTTTGCTGCCATGAACCACGAACGGTGTGGCGCCTGCGCATCACAGTGCACCACCGGCTTCCACTTGCCATTCGCAGGGGGTGGGGGTGGCAGGGGGGCCCACACGCACCACCTACTTCAACAGTCTGCGCACACTGGCAAATGCCTTCCGCACATACCCCTGCAATGTTTGACTGTATATCTGGAACAGATGCTACAGCATTCGCTCAGCTGTGCTCAATATAATCACGCAGCCAGCGTAACACTGCGTCACCCTGCACCTGCGGCACACCGCCGTACCGTGTGACAACCCCGGCCTCAGCTATGCACTTATGTGGGTCAAACGGGCAGCCACTCGCTACGGCCCACTGCAGCACGTGCAAGTGGGCGGCGCAAGCTGCAAACGTGCACGTGGCGGCATGCCAGCCGCACCCATTCTCTCGCGCCCACTGCAGCACCTCAAGATGGCCACCCGTTGCTGCTCTGTCACATGTCGACTCTGTCCACTCGCAGCCGTTTGCTCGCGCCCACTGCAGCACCTCGAAGTGGCCGCCCTCAGCTGCATAGGAACACGTCCGCTCGTCCCACTCGCAGCCGTTCGCTCGCGCCCACTGCAGCACCTCAAGGTGGCCAACCCTCGCTGCTCTGGCACATGTCGAACTTGTCCACGCACAGCCGTTCGCTCGCGCCCACTGCAGCACCTCAAGGTGGCCGCTCCGTGCTGCCTCTGCAGACGTGCGCGCATCCCAGGCGCAGCCTTGCGCGCGCGCCCACTGCAGCACCTCGAGGTGGCCGCCCTGAGCTGCACAGGCACACGTCATCTCGTCCCACTTGCAGCCGTTCGCTCGTGCCCACTGCAGCATGTGCAGGTGCCCTTTTTCAGCCGCAGCCATGCAGGTCTGCGCGCTCATGGCACAGCCGCCGGCCACCGCACACTGCAGTGCCTCCAGACTGCCGCACCCAGCAGCTGCATAGGTGAGGTACGGGCTCCTGGGGCAGCTGCTGTCCAGCGCCCACTGCACCAGCTTGCCCGAAGCAGCGCTGTGTCGCGTGCTCGAGTCCTTGGTGTGTGCGGCACCATAGACGTTCCTCCATTGGTGGCAGACACTTGCGACTTGCAGGTAGTGCCGTGGGCCCACAAAGCGCTGCAGTATGTCAGCCCACACATCTGTGCAGCACGGCGCAGCCAGCGGCAGGGGGGCAGGCACAAGCAGAGGGCGCACAGCTTAGAAACAGTTGCCAGGCCGCATCAGAAGACTCGGTGTCTGACATCCCAGGCGCGGGCGAGTGGGCCTACTAGGCAATGCAGCCACACCACGCATGACACCATGTCATGCTGCATAAGAGTTGAGACATGTGTTGAACCCGCAAAGCGCCGCAAGATGTCAGGCCAAACATATGGGAACTGCAATACAGCCAGCGGTGGCAAAGGGTGTTAGAGGAGGTTACTCTGTGTCAACCGACCAGCCAGGTTGTGCGCCACAGAAGCGTTCACCATATCGAGCAAGGGGCAGGTGTCAAGGCAACAACAACTTGCTAGTAGAGTAAGGCCTGCTGTCATGAGCTTAGGTACCTACTACTCCGCTCATAGTTTCCGACTCTTCTTTGAAATCGTTTTGGACATGAGCGTGAATGTGATGTTTGCCTTCAACCAGGAGCAGCGCCACACACAAGCAGAGATGAGGTGATCGCCAATAAGCAAAGCTGCGCGGCAGGTCTTGGCCAATCAGGTGAGAAGACCGCACGCGTGTTGCAACTCCAAAGGGTGCTCGCGTGAGGGCCAGCAGGGTGGAAGCAAGCGATTTTCGGGGTGCAGCTGTAATGTAACGCTCCCGTGCGAGCTCAGCGTGGCGCTGCTGTAGACAGCAGCCCTACCCACCCTACTACACCTTAACAATGAGAGTTCGGCAGGCGGCGCCGCTATGCGGGTGCTGCTGCCATCTTCGTGGTCAAAACGTGCCGCACAGCCCTTCAAAGGGCGAACGCCCAGCTGGTGCTGCTTTTGGGGCCCCTTCATCTGTATAGCGCCAGGGGTGAACAGCGCAAATAGCAGCAACCACTCAGCATACGCACCACGCCACGGCACACACGCCTGCTGTGCGTGGAGTACGTGAGTAGCGCATTCCAGCGCACCCGCCCGCCCCCGCTCTGGTGCCTCCAGTGTGTGGCGCCCGTGATTAATCACCCAGCCGAAAACTATGAGTGAAGTAGTAGATTCCAGGTGCTATGAGCAGGCGGGTGCTGGGGATGTCCGAAATCGGTCACCAGCAACCGCCCTGCTGCTGAGCACTGCTGATGCTAATTATCATTTTCATTACTGGTGTGCCGCCCCCTGGCCCAGAAGCACAGCACAGGCCTCGCTTAGCCATGGTTTCTTTTGTTTCGTAAAGCTGGCGACGTGTCTGGACAACAAGGTTTGGTGCCAGTGTGGCGCCTGCACCACAAGCACGGCAGCCGGTCGGGGCTGGTGCAAGCGGTGCCGGCTGGTATAAGGGGCAGCAGCAGTGGCGTTTCTCAGCCAAGCGCCAAGCCCAGCCCAAAGGTGGCCAGTCTCAAGAAATGCAGATAGTCTATCATAATGGCACCGTGGCAGGTCACATATACCGATACACTACTAGACGTATCCTTCTGTGCTACAGTATGTGTAACATACTTGGAAGCAACTGTTTCACCCTCGCGCGCCCGAACACACGTCTACTTGAATATGTTGCTTACACTTTGTGTTGCCCCCCCGCGCCGCAACTGATCCCCCCCCCCCCCCCCTTAATTCGCCTCATGGGCCCCCTCGAGAAGAAAGGTTTACTGTGTGAACTGCTTCGTGCTCCCTGTCTAAAAACTAGACAGGCACAAGCTCAACTGCGTCAAATAGGGCTACGGCATGAACGAGTGCTGAAAGCTATGCTGATCCAGGTGGGGAACATAAGTATCGATACATCTGTGGCGATGGCGGTGGCTCAACAAGGTGGCTTGGTGGCACTTTGATGTGAAGGTGCCCATGCTCCAAAATGTGATGGTGTGAGGCCCACGTTGCCGCTCGTCCAAATCGTGACGTCCCTGTGAGCCAGGCGCAGCCACGTCACATGAGTAATGATGGGTCACAGCACACAGAATTTCCATCAAACGCCATATAATGTACTACTAGCAGTACTTCAAAAGTATGTAAATACGGCGTATCATGTATCTACACAACACATTTATACGGCATATAAACCGTATCATAATGTCGCGTTTTTCGGTGTATTTATGAGTACGCCGTAATTATATGATGTACAAAGTTTGTTATAAGCCCTGACCTCATCACTACACATGATGGCGCGCGTTGCCGTGCTGGCCCATACACAGCTGTGCAGGTGCACTTGCCTAGCCGCAAGGCACAGAGCACCTTTGATCTCATTTGCTCTGCTGGCAAAAACCCGCCACAGCTCCACACCGGCACCGAATCGTAGGGCAAAGTTGAGTTTTTTTCAACCATAGTGCTCAAAGCACCTTTGGACTCAGCTCAAAATGACTACTTCGAAGCAGGGCGATCCGCCAGTACCGCGTAGTACTTCAAGTTCTCCTGCCTAACCACTGTTGAGTTTTGTGCTGGGTGATTGGAATCGCTGGTGCTGCTTGCTGCAGCGCGCTGCCGCGCCGCCCCAGCGTGCGAGATGGACCACTGCAACATCCCTGGCGTGGGTGTTGCTGTGTTACAGCAACAGAGTCACTCAGTGGCTGTGGCTGGCGGGGTGGGGGTGCCTGCTGTTTGACTGCCTTCACGCAAACGACAATCATAGTGCAGATGGCGCTGACGCAAGGTGAGCCAGCCGCGGTTCAGAAGCAGCACGAACGCAGGGCCACTTCGAATCCCTGGCGTGGGTGTCACGGTGCTACAGCACAGGGTGGCTGTGCCCAGCAGGGTGGGGGGTGCCGCACTGTTGGGGTCTCTTGCGACTAGGGTTGGCGCAGTCGTGATTTCGAGGCATTACGGGCAACGGTGCCACCAAAATACCCGCAGTTGCCTCAGCAGCCTGTGATGCCTTGACGTTTGTGATGGCCCTCCTGTGCTGAGCACAAAACGTATGGCAACATCTGGCAGGTATATGTAAAAATATAAGAGCCCTGTGCCGTAAAGCTGGCGAACTCGCCACACAAACAGCGCCGGATTTTTGGCAAGTGGCGACCGCGGCACCGGGGACGCACCAGCAGCGGCGCGCTGGGTACTGACGGCAGTTACTGTAGCAACAGCAGTGCCGCCCTCCAGCTACCTGGGCAGGGCAGCACAGCAGTGCCGCCCTCCTGCTACTGGGCAGGGCAGCACAGTGCGTGCGTCGGCTGCAGTTGGTGTCCACTGTTTTGCTGTTGTTGCTGCTGCAGCCGTCTGTTGCAGGGGCACCAACCTTGCAAGCAGGGCGTGTGCCGCCTAAAGCCGCTGCCGCTGCCACCCTTGCGTGGCAAGAGGGTAGCCCATGCACCTCTGGCACGCTTCCGCACGTCGCCGCCCCCCTGGCCCCGGCCGGCGCAGCTGCACAGCCCCCCCTTTTCAACTTTTCTTTTGCCAAAAGCAGTATGAGCACCCCTCGTTTTTGTGACCTATTAACTTCTGCCCATCGAGGAGTTAGCCAATCAGGTTTGGCAATCCGCCTGAGCACCCTGTCGAGAACAAAGTTACGTATTCCCTGGGCCTGACGCGGTCATGGTGAGAAATTTGATTGGCTCGACGTTCGTCGAAGTCAAAGCCTCCTAAGTGAAGGGGCGAAGGCGGCCACCGTTTGTGCCGCCAGTACATGACTATGCGGGGCACACCCCGGTGGTGCTTCCAGCAGCAGCACGCCACCCGCCATGCCCACTGGCGCCGCGTGATACGTTTGGCGTGTTTCGCTATCGTACACACATGCCCGCCGTTCTTCAAAAACTCTTCCGGGGTCAAAATCCGGCGCTGGCTGCGCCATTTTTACGGCACAGGGCTCATAAGGTGCGGTGAAATTCCGCTACGAATTTCATAGTAATTACGAAAAAATGAGATTCCAGCAACTATACTTGCGGCCAACCCACACCTGTTGTTTGAGTGCCTTCACACAAACGCCAATAACTTCTGCGGATGACGTTGACGCCAGGTGAGCACATAGTCAATGATGGTGCTGACCGGCCCGTGTATAGCGCAGCGGTTGACCGGTTGCAAATTCGTGGCAAAATCATCCCACGGTCGGAAGCCTGGGATTTTGCCCCCAGCCAACCACAGCATGTGGGCTTAGCAACTTTTGATTTGTGCCACTGTAGGCAAGAGGTGGGAGTGTCCGCAGTATGCCCTCCCGGCGGAGCCATGCCATTAAATGCCAGCAGGGGGTAACCTCCTGACGCCAACAAGAAAGTGAGGTCAGGTACTATCAAAGGGCCTTGAAAGCAACCTGAGCTTGAACCTGCTGCGGACAGCAGCGGCGAGCACAAGGCGCTGCCGCCGCTGCCGCCGCTGCCGCACTCGTTGACATTTACGGAGTTCTAGAGGGAGCAACGAGCATCCAGCACTGGTGCTGGTTGCGCGCTCGCTTTTCGACTCTTCTGACCTAAACCTGTGGACGCCTGGCGAGTAGGAGGGGCTTGCCAAACACAGCTGGTGCAGGCCTGCGTTGCGTCATCTGGCTGCTGGGCAAGGGGTGCCGGTGCGTTGGCTGTGCTTGTGCCATTAGATAACTCACCTTGCAAGCGCTGCCCCTGTGCCTCTCTGAGGGCCGCCAGCATGCTGCCCCTTGCCTCCATGCGCGACGAGCTTTGCGAGCCGTGCGCCGCGGCGCCACCCTCCACACACCGGTGCCCCCGTGCGACCCAGGCGCTGTGCAAACAAGCTGCAAAAGCTTAAGGGCTTGCGCCCCACCTCGCCGATACGCCCTTTTGAGCCTCTTTTCATCGTGTTTCGCCCCTTTTTTTGAGGCTCTCATCTTCATCAAAAAGGTGACTGCCAGGGCGAAGCCTGTGTGCCACCAAAGGGGTCTAGGGAAAAAAAAGAAGGCCTTCTGTGGTGATGAGGCGGAAAACCAGATGACTTGGAACCAGCTAAGCACGCTGATGAAGTAGGTGCCGTGCTGGGAA
>JAULBY010064689.1:0-10052 GCA_032358315.1 Ophiocytium majus | reverse complement strand
ACTCGGGGTGGGCGCCCGCCAGGAAGGGGAGGTACCCCTCGTCCTGCACTAGCACGCGCAGGTACTGGCGGAGGATGGCCGCTAAAGCCCGCTTGACGCTGTGGTGCACCATGACGTACCTGTTGTAGTCATGCGTGTTCCATATGGTGCCGAGTGGCGCTCCTAACCCAGACGATGGGCGTATTTTGGAGATAAAATATGTGAGTAGTTTCCTTATTTGCATTTGTGGGCACGCAAGAGCCATGCATGCCAGTGTGCATGCAGCAATGGCACATGTCCGGCAGTGTATACACTACCTCACGCATGCATGTGCATCACAGGAAGCGGGGGCTCAATACGCACGCACCAAGCGTGCACCGTCAGGGCAACCATCATCCTCCAACTGGAGTGCGCTCCAGTGCCAGTTGTAAAGTCTGTTGCTTATCGCGCACCACTTGTGGAACAACAACGTTCCAAGAGGTTGTGCAACGTGGACACACTGAGAAATACGGCAATGCCAGGGGCAAGTAGCAGATGAGGCATGAGAGACAGGCCGCGTGCATGCACAGGGGTCGTGCAACACTGCCCAGAGCGGAAACTACCACCTGATGGCCCATAGCAATGACTGATGTGTAACAAACACACAATCCCAAAGCAGCACAGTTGTCAACTGTGCGGCTATTCTGATGCGCAACATGTACAGGTCAGAGTGCTAGCCACAGCGTCAACATTTGACACACGCACGGGCGTGGTATGCGGACAGAACACGACAGCACACAACCACGGTATGCACATAAAACGTTTTAATTACGTTAATGCCACTGTGGTGTCGGCAAGCAACACATTGATACACCAACAACTATTGCTCTGCCGGTACGAATCTATATGCGCCTCAGCACCGCCACGCCGCTGGCGCTGCTGCGTGCCGCCACCACGTCATCTTCCAGGTAAAAGAAAGCATAGCTCTTGGCCTCTGACTCAGCTACTCCCGGCTTCTCAAATGACAGCGGCCCCAACCTCACAGTTCCTAGGCGGAAACTTGTGACTCCCGGCGCTCCTCCGGCTGGCGTCTCCCAGGCACACGTGCCGCTGATGCCGCCGAGGGGTATGCCTGGGCCAAAAGTGGTGCTGAGTGTGATTTTGCCGCTCTGCAGGCCGAAGGTGATGACCTCCCGAACCGGCATGTAGCCCTTGGCGAGCTGCAAGTGTGTGCGTGCGGAAGATGGTACTACAGTTGGACAACGATTATGAAGTTCAAAAATGTGCATGTAGCATCGGCGTTCTGATGTTGCTTTTATGTTGTGCCATGGCACGCATGTGATGAGCACTTGACGTAAGCGGCCGGCACAACCCAGGCATAAACACGACTGCTGGCGTTACAACAGGACTGGCTGTGAGTGTGCAATCATAGATCGTCACGCATGCACAACAGCGATGCTTAGATGTGCACACTGGTGCCACGGATCCAACAACAGTAGGTACCTGGCCAAACATCATGTTGTACAACCAGGGGCGGCAGTCACCAAGTGCAGGAACCAAATAGCTTGATGAAATGCACATACCAACCACCATAGCACGCACCATCCTTGTCAATGACTGCAAGGCAGTGTGCTGCTGACCAGCTTTGCCCCCCCAAAGTCGCCAACATGCACACAAATTTCCTGGGCTTGCACTGCTTGCGACTGGAATCAGCCAATCGAGCATCACACGGTGTACACGCGCGGACCAGTCACAGCAACGTGTATGCAGTTGTGGCGTTTGCTGAAGTTGTGTGCCACCTCGCACACCACACCTACAACCTCGCTGCCAGACATGATGCCATGGCAAGCGACCAGGCCCGCACTTGCTACACGACGGCAGCTGCAGCTTACCCACGCTGCATAGTGTACAAGTGGCGGCCACCAAAACTTGTTTGTTTGTGCATGTAGTGTGCTGTGTCAGCTGCACGCGTACCCACCCGACTGGAAAACACCAACTCCCACTGGTAGCCATCGATGTCCTCCTTGGTGACCACCTGTCCTTGCTGCTCCAAAACCTGTCATTCACGAGGGTGCAGTGGGCACACATTTGTCCACCCCTTGCATGAATACACCTTGGGGTGGCGGCTCCTACCGGTGGGGAGACCTTGAGTTTATCACTCCTAAATTGGGTTTTCATACGTTTGCTGTGACACGTGCGCATTACTCCAGCTGCCAAAGTCTACCTGAAAATGCGCAGCCCCCTTCTCGATAATGAAAAGCCGTCTTTTTGTAGCTCCTCTAGCAGAACTGAGGGTTGCTAGCCTGGCAGACAATAGGCCACGCGGGACGGCACCATCTTTGGCCAGAGATGACACACGGCCACTGCCCAGCAACTGGGCAGCAGGGGGCTGGCTTGCTCAAAGGCAACTTCCACTTTGATGACACGCAGCAGGCGGCAGTTTATGCATCGGAGCGCTGCCAATGGCTGATTGATGCTGCGCAGCGTACACAGGCTTCCACTGCAGTGTGGCAGCAGATTGGTCCGCAAGCACTGATGTGTGCAACACATGAGCTGAGCAGCAGTAATAGTCGCCGCCTTGAAGTATGCAGTCAACTGTGAAGCGGCAGGTGTACACAGCACGCAGCGGGCGCCAAAGAAAAAACAGCGGTGACAGCTGTGACTTCATGCGTGCATGCACAGCATTTCTTACCTCCAAAGCTGCGACCACCTCTTCAGCCGGCGTTTGTCGAGAGGCGACCGCTTCCAATAGCAGTGCTGCTGCCCCACCCGCATCCAAGCTCATGATGCACGATGCACCCACACGTAGTTGTCTGATGTGGACCGGCTGTCGCTGGGAACGACTGCAGCAGAAGCTCCCGCAGGTGCTTCGCAATGCGGGAGCGTAAAAGGCCTCTGGCTGCACCACCAACCCGCTGAGTACCACTACGGCTCTGGCAGTTCTCGCCAACATGTTGCCGTTCCCGCTGCGCATGTTTGTGAGCAGTAGCTGCGTCTGGAGCGCCGGGTGCACGGCCTGGCAGCACGTTGACACCTGCAGCTTGTGCTAGCTGCGGAGAGTCCGGTAGAGATAGGAGGGTGTGCTGAATGGAGTTGTCGTGGACTTGGGTGTGTGGGGGGGGGGCCCCAGGGGGGGGGGGGGTGCAGTTGGTGTGTCGCGTTTTTTTTTTCTGTACTTTTGTTTCGACCCGGGTAGTCTTTTTGTGCTCAGCGTGTGGTGTGTTGTCTGGACTGGATGGCGAGGCAAAGGCGCGTACCCACATCCGCCGAGCGTGTCTAGGTGAGTGATGGTGACGCCTGCCGCGTGACTTTGTGAGAACCTCTCGGTGAGGTAGTGCCTGCTGCTGCCATGGGAACGACCGTGCGGTCAGGGTGCCCCATCGCAAGTTGCCGTCCGCACTCTTCCTCTGTTGGGCAATTTGGGGCCCAGGCAGCACCACCATTTCTCAGGCAGCGCCTGGCCCGTGTCAAGGTGGCTGCAGCGGCGTCCGGCGCATCCTAGGCTGCTGGTGTTGTATTTTGTCGTCCCACACCTTGCTGCGCCTCCTGTCTCAATGCCCGGTGTGAACGTGTGCAGGCGCTGCCGCTGCTGCAGTGCTGCAGCACAAGAAAGCAAGTTCCTGACCTGTGTTGCTTGCACTCCCTCCTCTCTGGTGTGTGCCTGCTGCTGTTTCTGCAGCAGAATCATGGCCACGGCCGTCAAGTCCTCCAAGGTGTGTACCGGCGCCATACGCTTCTGTGGGCACACCTCAGCAGCACCGCCGCGCTGGATGCAGCTGTTGCTGGTGTGGAGAGGGTAGCAACAAGCTGGTGGAGCTAGGCATGGGCAGCTTTGGTGTATGGAGGGCGAACACCGATGGCTCACACGCAGCAGCTCTGCCAGAGCTGCCTCACCAGCGTTCAAGTAAGTTTTCAGGCTGGCTCAACCAGATGCCCCCCCTGCCTTGTGCGTTTTGCCGTTGTCGCAGCCGGCCGTGTCGGCACGGCAGCCAGTGCGGCTGTACGTGAAGGGCGTGGTGCTGGGCTACAAGAGGGGGCTGCGCAACCAGTACAACCACACCAGCCTCATCAAGATACAGGTGCGCCAGTGTTTACGGGCTGCTTGTTTGCACCCCCTGGCAGTCGCACATTTCATTTATTAGCAGCGGCATTAGCAGCAGTAACAGCAGCGGCACTAGCAGCAGCAGTACCTAAGAGTCAACGGCAGCAGCAAGAGTACCGCAGGCGCTGCTTGCGCCATATGCAACAATGTGCTCCACAGATGTGCGCAGGAGTGGGACGGCGGAGGGAGCAAAAACTGGGTGAACACAGTGTGGCACTGGAGGCTTTGCTGCGATGGTGGCACACGCGGCTTACGTGGCGGGTGGTGGCGGTGATGCGACTGCACTGCAGCTCAGCATGGGGGTTGTGATGAACAGTACTGAACAGTACTGCTGTCTGTTTGCGGCAGCTGGCGGTGCAGCTGCTCCTGCCTAAGTTGTTGGCAGGCTGCTGCACCTGCTTGTTAATTGATGCAACTCCTCAAAGGCAAGCACCAGAGGGCACCCTGGTACTCGTCACTATGTTTGTACACTGTGGCTGTATGCACACTGGGAGTATGTGATGTAGGCTACTATGGCAGTTGTTCCGGCCTCTGATGAGTGTACAAGCCCTTTCCAAATCCTGTCAACAGGCAGTACGTGCAAACCTGGGGTCGTTGTGGCTACAGTAATGAACATGTAGCTGCTGCTACTGCTGAAGGTTGCGCATCAATCAACAAGCCAATGGAGTTCTTTTGCTTGGTTGTTCACACACAACCCATCAGCTCGCTTGGCTGACTGCATCGACCGCCGGGAGAAACCCATGGTTTGCCATCCATGGCTTTCGGTGTGGGTCTCGTTTCGCAAGCATAGTTTTGGCAGGTTTACTTCCAGTATTCCTTTACCAGTGCTGCGCCACCTCTGTAGTGACCCAGCAAGTGCAATTCCAGCTTTCCACACAGTATTTAGGGCTTGGTGCGCAGCTCTGGGGCGTGCACAGGTAATCGTGCCACAGATCCCGTCGGCAGTTTAGGCTTCTGTTGCACACGCAGAGGCAGCCCACATACTCTATGCCAAGGCATCTGGGCGCTGCTGCGCGCTCCAGAAGCATCTGTGACCGACACACAGCAGTTGCTGCACCGTGTGACACCGCACCTCAATCCCAGCACGGCAGGCTTAGGCTGCACACGTGCGCTCAATCACGTGTCCACCCGCCTTGCTCTGCTGCCCCTAACCGCTTGTGCGGCACGCCAGGGGGTGGAGGACAAGTCAGCCACGGAGTTCTACCTGGGCAAGCGCCTAGCCTACATCTACAAGGCCAAGACCATCAAGAACAACTCCAAGTTCCGTGTCATCTGGGGGCGCGTGTGCCGCGCGCACGGCACCAACGGCGTCATCCGCGCGAAGTTCCGCACCAACCTCCCCCCGAAGGTGCGTCGCCACTGATGACCACACACTGCTGGGCTGCTGCTGCTGCTGAGCCTGTGAGCCTGTGCTGTGCGCTCAGGCGGGCAAGCGCCGCGCCTAGTGAACGGTAGTGTCACCAGGGAAAAGTGCACCGCAATGTGCTGCTTGTGCCGAGCGCAGCTGCAGGAGCAGTGTGCTTTCGTGGCACCTACGGTTGTGGAGTCTTTGCATCGGCGCGCCGTTCCTGATGCGCTGCCTGCCTTGGCGCCACGACCCAGTCGTGTGTACACACAGGTGATGCGTGTCCATCTGCAGACGCACGCATGCATCCCCAGCACCCTCCAGCAAACACCACTTATGAACGCCGCGACTTCTCATCCTTGTGTCCACCCCCTCCCTTCCTCACTGCGCCGCTGCCGCCTTGCTGTTGCTGCTCCCGACAGGCCATTGGCGCCCCTGTGCGCGTAATGCTCTACCCCTCCAGGATCTAAGTGGTGACCCAAAGCGGCTGTGGCCGCGCGCAAGCACCCAGTGACTCTCACACATGAGGGCACAGGAGCGCTGCGCGTGCAGCAGCCGCTGGGGATGTATGCGGACACTGGGGACTGGCGGATGTGGGTATGGGCCGGCGCGCCGTAGCCGCTGACCAACGGCGGCGTGGCTCAATGGTACCATGTTGACGCTTGCGACGAGGGGGTGTTGAGGATGCCACCCGGCCCTGCTGCGGCTGCTGCTGTCGCATGCTGCTGCTGCCGCTGTTGTTTTGCCGTCCCAGGAGCTGTGCCGCTGCCAAGTGAAACCCGACCTGGGGTTGGCTGCTGCGTTGGTTGGCACCAATAGTGTACGCGGGACCGTCATGACGCTTGAAAGCACATTTGTTGTGTACACTCACCGCGCGCGTGCTCGGCGGAATGATCTTTCCTTGCCAGTCGCGGAGCGCACCAACAGCTGACAAAGCTACTCACAATGGAGCTGCCGCAGCATACACTACAGTAGTATGCATTGATGTACTTCGGAAGTACTTGCACAAAACGTGCATGTACACTTGTGGACACGGCCATTCCGCTGCTTCTGCGGGGTGCGGGCTAGGGTGGCGGCTGTTGCAGGATGCAAGCCGCTTGGGGGGGGTCTATGATGGTCAGCCGGTAGGGGTTTGTCCCCATGCCTTTAAGTTCAAACTTGAAGACAGTGGCGTGTCAGAGGTGCTCGTCACCGATGACTCGCCACAAGACAGCCCCTCAAAATGACTGCACATCTGTGGGGGCGCACTGTTTGGTGCGCCTTGGCGGTGCTGTGGCGGTAGCTGCGTCTTCGAGGTCAATGGTCATAAAGCAAGGTGTTGCAGTGTGTAGTTGCTGTAGGAGAAGTACTCGGCTTCCCAAAAACTGACACACATCGGCAGCTTGAACTTACCCTTGCCCTAGCAAAGCCCCGACTGGCAGAGCCGCCCGCCACCCCCAGTCACTACGGTGCGCTGGTACGCCTTCCCCGTGCCCGAATAGCGCCTTGGCAACATTGACGAGTTGTTGCATGAGGTGCAAGGGCCGTGGCGCTGTCCGCACTTGACGTGGCGGCAGGTGCCAGATGGTGCCCCCGACTGTACTCTTATTAAACTCCGCTTAGGGCGCGGAAAGCCCTTTGCACACGGTGCACACTGTACATGCCAAGCCAGACACAGGGCTGTGGTATACACGGTATCGCCATTTCGGCCTGGTGAACTTGCCTGTGCAGCGAACGATTAGTTGCACTGTCACACGGTGACGGAGCCTTGGTGACGCCCTCGGCAAGCTTGCACATGTGTATGTAGGCAACATATGTTTACAAACATGCGCGCCTACAATGTCGACGGCGACACGCTGCAAGTTGACGGCTGGCCACCAGTGGCCTGTGTGACGTGTTCAGACGCGTGCACGGCACAGGACTGAGTGTGTCATGCAAGCAGTGCCAAGTATTGCCAGAAGTGGAATTCCTGGAGCACATAGTGGCACTGGAAATGTATGGCTTGACCTGACACGGTCAAAGCCACTACTGACATGAAGCCACCGGATGGCCGGGGCATGCTCGACAAGCGCCTTGTTTGGGTGGACCGACGCCCACACAGTCGCTAGATATCACGTGCGCGACTACCCACTACAAGTGGTACTGGCGCCCTAAGCGGAGTATTGAAATAAGAGTACTGGAGCCATGATGGTGTGGGTCGCGCGGTGCCAGAACTGTAAGACAATTGACGTCTTAGCAAAGGCGCTGTGAGAAGCAGGCAATGCCATCACTGCAATCCCTGCAGTACACGAATGCTCTCGAGGCGACGGCGGATGCTGTGTGGACATGGCAAACACCCTCGAAGAGCATAGCGTTGAACGATTGAATGTAAGCGCTTGGCAGACGGCCAAGTTACGCAGTTGTCGACTGCAACTCCATGTTAGACTCTGAGCTGGATGCCTGGACGAGGGGCAGAGCTCTGGAGTGCTTGGAAGTGATGCTAACACTGAGCCACTTCACCCCATACATGTGGGCAGAACCGGTGACGATGGTCAGTGCGGCAGCATATGCTGGCTGCAGCATGCGGGTACTGCACAGTGACGGCACCTCGAAGTATGTTGTTGCGCTGTGCCGTGTGACTGCAGGAGTACGATAGTACTGTGCAGCACCGCCTATGACGCGCAAGAAACAACATGCGCGCACGGAAACGAAGCTGGCACGGTGCGCGACATTGTGCACTGCCGCAGAGAAAACGGTGGCGCCTGACTACCACAGACGACTGGTGTGTCAGAGCGCATAAAGTGTGAGCACTGCGCATGGAGACGGACAAGCGCGACTCCTCATGGCCCCACGACACAGGGTACGCGCGCCCCCCACTAGCTTAAGCCTGCAGGGCCGACACGGCCACGCACCCGAATAAGGGGCGCCGGTAAATCGTCTGACCCGTAGAAGCCTCCAGCGTGGCACCTGCAGCGTGCGCACACATGGTGCCCTGCACAGAAATACTTAGTGTGACAGACTACTATACGTGGCACGTGCGACTTCAACACCCCCGGCCCGGGCCCGGCCGCGCGCCGCGCGCACATTCCCGGGACTCATAAGGCTAGCCGCGCGAAGCACGCGGCCACCAAGGGTTCACCCCCACGGTGTGCTTGCCTGCTCGCCTGTGCGTGCACCCTCGCTGCTGCTGCACCGCCAGACCGCGCCAGCCTTCCACGCAATCCTGCTGCCGCCCCTTCCGCCACCACGCTACCCCCCACCCACTGGCAGGTGAGGTTTCCTTCTCTATCGCTTGCCACACCGTGGGGGTCTTGCGAGCTCGCAAACTTAGGGTTGCGCGAAAACGTATATTCGCCGACGATATACGGCGTATGTCCGTACAACGTATAAAACGGCGTATAAGCGTATATTTCGGCGTATAAACGTACACAGACACGTATTTTGGGCCTTTCCGTGCCTGGCCTCATGCTGCTGAGCATGGCAATACCCCAGTGGTGCATACATACATACTCCGAAGTGTATGTATACTGTTGCAGTAGTTTCTTGTGTCTTGTCGATAGCATGACAGGCATGACACTGGTGAGCGTGCTTGCAGCATGCCTCACACTGTGGCACCCATTGCAGCCGCATGATCAGCACATATGCGCAATGCCATGACAGGCGTGCAGGCCCAGCAGACTGAGTACGTGCGCCATGGCAACCTGTAGATGCATCTCCCTTGCAGCCTTCAGGTCTACTGTAAGATCCCAGATTCCTTCAATGGATCCCAGTTCATCATGTGCAAATTTTCAAATTGGTGCAGCGTTGTTTCCAGGACTTGCAGAGGAGGATAAAGTGAGCCACAAGTCAGGAAGCTCTGCTGCTGGTTTGCAGTGGCAAGCATGCTGCATCTTTTCAGCTGTTTGCGTCACACAACGTCGGCTGTGCTGCAGGCTGGGCATCAATTCGCGGCTGCTGCTTTTGGAGCAGATGCGTTGCACTGCTGCCGCTGCCCTTCACGCTGCCCGCCAGCCTCCTCGGCAGCATTGTGCCTTTCAGGCGCCTAGGCTGACTCGGAGCAAGCTCGCTTATGAGGTCGTTATCGGCTGACTGCTCGGAGGCACGCAGCAAACGTTGTCAGCAATCGTCAGCGATGCAGCCCAGCCGCCACTCGTTGTCATCACCTTCCCAAGCGTTGCTGCTACGTGACTGGTCCAGCAGCTTGTCTCTCGCCTGCTGCACGGCACACTTCTGACCATTTGTGTGTACCAGCCTCGCATCTGGTGCAGCAGCCGGCGCCTCATTGACCAGGTTAGTCACGGCTGGCGCGACGACCTCGCTCGTGCCTGATTGAAAAGCGGCGGTTGCAGTAACTGCCGGAGGCCAATCGAGCAGCATCACTGTGACAGCTGCGACAGTGTACAGCACACCAGTGCTCTACACCAGCACAGCTGTACAGCAAGTGGGCGTGTACTCTTATTAAACTCCGCTTAGGGCGCGGAAAGCCCTTTGCACACGATGCGTGTGACCAGAAAATCAGACAGGTAGCGAAAAAAAAAAAAAAACTGGGAATGCTCAGTACTGTGGGAAGCATGGCATGTTGCCAGAGCACTACTCTAACTGATTACATGTATACAGCCCCATGTCCCAGGGGACCTGCTCCCACCCCCCAGCTCCCGGAACACCATGCTCCCCCCACACACCAGGCAG
>JAULBY010064678.1:0-10055 GCA_032358315.1 Ophiocytium majus | reverse complement strand
ACAATTCTGAGCAAGCTCTTGCAACCCACCTATGCACGCTGCAAAGCCACATACACATAGTGCACCTCGTGCCCTAGGGCTACTTGTACTGGAGCCTTTGCGGTAGCAGCATCACAAAAGCACACAGCAGTGTCTCTGCTTGTGCAGCAATGGCTGCCCCTCAGCTTGACCTGCCTGCGCAAGGTGAGCTGCACTGTTCCAAGCCCTGCCAAAGGCGGAATGCTACTGGTAGCAAGGCAATAACAGCGAGGTGCGGCAAGGCGTGCCACAGTGCCTTTCATCGTTACATGCATAACCTAGGCAAGCACGATCTGCTCAGCAGCATCGCGGTGCTCAGCGGCAGACCTCACTGCAGCCGCACCACACACCGCATGTGACACACAATGTCAACTTGGCCATGTTCCTTTCATCAATGGTATCAACCGTGCAGCTGAGTAGAGTGAGCATAGTCCCCGCCCCCCCCCCCCCGACCAGCTGGGGGACCCCCTCTGTCACTCTGTAACTGTCGCCCCGTGCAACAGCAGCAGCAGGGCACCGTGAGACTCCGGACACAGTTCCAAGGTCTGCGAAACCCGGAACCCCAATGTGGCAAGGCAATACTTGAACTGTACCGTATTACGGCAAGGCGTGCCATTGGCAGCATCCAATGCACAATGCCAACTCTCCATGCTCCCTTCCATCAATGGTATCAACAGTTCAGTTGAATAGTGAGCATGCCCCCCCCCCCCCCCCCCCCCAACCAGCTGAGGGACCCCCTCTGTCGCTCTGTAACTGTCACCCCGCGCAGCAGCAGCAGCAGGGCACCATGAGACTGCGGACGCGGCCACAGTAAACCATGTCAATGTATATATATACAGTAGGTGCAGAGGGAAGGTGCGTGTGTGTGGAACCAGAGCAGAGATGCTCGGTCACGGACAAATCCTGGGAATGGTCCCCCGGAATAGTCACCAGCACACTCTGAGCCGGGGAACTGCAAGGGTAGGTATGTGTGTGACGGTGTCACGGATCCACTAACAAGCTTACGCCGAAGGGAAGCTCTCAGCCCCCATACGTGGGTGTCAATGGCTACAGTTTTTGTATACTTCAGAGGTATTGATGCACGATATGCGCGCGCTTGGTGCGCATGCGGCTGTGCGCTGGAGTGCGCACCGCGCTGGGTACGGCCTCCCCCCCTGCTCAGCACAACTTACAGTACGTACATGCACCATGTACCGCTGGGTTTCTGTTTGGCGGCACGCACCACTCCAGGCGCCAGCACTGCACCAGCCACCATGCACGGCTTCACTGCACCCACACCGCGTCGGCTGCACTGCGGACGCCGCAGGCTTCAACCACATGGCTGGGGCAAAAACAAAATTCAGCGGCGCAGTCAGGCGCAGGCGCCTGTGCCACCACCATACTACATGACCTGCCGCCTGAGCTGCGTCACTGCGTTGCAGCGGCGCAGCACACTGCCGCCGGCCGAGCCAGTGCCGTTGCCGCCACCGCCGCCGCCACCATCAATGCTGCCACCACCGCCTCAAGTGACCCACGCGCCCACCCGCCGCTCGCCGCTGCTGTTGCCGCCGCCACTGCCGCCACCGCCATCAACGCTGCCGCCGCCGCCTCCAGCAACACCGCTGTGCCGCTGCCGTTGCTGCCGCCACTCCCATGAATGCTGCCGCCACCGCCTCCCGCGCTCCACCACCTGCCCTGCTTGTGCCCTCGCTGCGGCGCAGCGTCCTGGAACTTCCACTTCAAATTCAACTTGAATTTTTTAACTTCAACTTCAACTCAACTTGAAGTTTGTTATTGGTCTGTCACAGCTTGGCGGCGATGCGCACCGCGGCCACGTCCGACATGAGGCCCTTCGCGCGCCTGCGCACGTGGGAGACGAGCTCCACGTGCGAGAGCGCGGGCCCCTCGCTGAGCTCGCCCCGCAGGTCCTGTGCGCACGGGAGTGGCATAACAATAGAGACACAGAGTGTTTGGATCATGTGCGCGGGTGCGGGCCCCTCGCTGAGCTCGCCGCGCAGGTCCCGTGTGCACAGGAATGGCATAACGATAGATACATAAAGTATTGAATCATGTGCGCGGGAGCGGGCCCCTCGCTGAGCTCGCCGCGCAGGTCAAGTGCGCACAGGAGTGGCATGACAATAGTTGCACAAAGTAGTGAACCATGTGCACAGGGGGCAGGCACAGCACGGTGCCGAGCTGTCGCCACAAGCTCGCCGCACAGGTCCTGCGGGCAAAAATGTTGTACTTGGAGGTATAACAATAGAAACATATGTGTTGATTTAAGTGCATCGCGCACGACCGCTGCAGCTCATCTAGTGTCCGGCTTCTGTGGCAAGAACACAGGTTGCGCTTGATCCATGCGCACCCCCATTCGCGCGCGCCCATTACAGCACCTCTAGGTGGCCGCCCTTTGTCGCCCAGGCACATGCTGCAACCCCCACACATGCAGCCATTCACAGAGGCGGGGCTATCATGCTGTGGCGCGGTCTGCGCCACATCAACTTCGAAGTATACTGCAAGAAGTATATATACTTCGAGTCCAAGTATACTTCAGAAGTACGTGTATACTTGAAGAGTGCTCATTATACAGCGCACTCGCGATTTAGTTCGCTCTGGTTCAGTGCGGTATGCGATTTAGTGCGGGGAGCAGAGACCTGTCACAGACCACATGATCATGTATAAAAAGTACACAACACCCTAATTGATTTAGTGCCGCTCTTGCTTTAGTGCGGGGTGCTAGGGGGGTGACACTATACACAGAAACATAATTATGTACGTTTTTGAAGCAATATCATGTACTTCCGAAGTAGTATACTTCCGAAGTGCTTCTACTTCATGTAGTGTACTTAAAGTATGGCGGTAGTATACTTGAAGTATGGCGGTAGTATACTTGAAGTACGGCGGTAGTATACTTGAAGTATGGCAGTAGTATACTTGAAGTATGGCGGTAGTATACTTGAAGTATGACGGTGCCCACCTGTGTAACGGCCGCGGCGACGGCCGCCACGTCGTCGCCATGCCGCGAGAAGAGGTAGGCCAGCTTGGTGACCGCCGCCTCCGTCGTCATGTCCGCGCCGCTCACCTGCGGCGGGCGCGCACATGAGCTCCTGTTCGTAAATGATACTGGTTGGTATTTTGCATGACATGTGTGCAGCCGCGCACACGGGCCCATGTCCTTGACACCTGTGGTGAAGCACGTGACGCCGCGTCTGCACCGACCCACGTGCGCATGTGGACCCCTGTTTGTGACGAGGGCTATGTACTCTTGTTAAACTCCGCTTAGGGCTCGGAAAGCCCTTCGCACACGGTGCGTGTGACCAGAAAAAGGGACAGATAGGAAGCGAAAAAGCTGGCAATGTCCCAGGGGGACCTGCTCCCATCCCCACCCAGCTCCCGGTACGGTGCTATGTACTACCAGTAGTGTTTTGAGTCATGCCTGTACCAGTCACCAGAGGGGCTTGTGCGTGACATTCGGATGTGGTGGGAAGCGCAGGCGCGTTGTCTGGCGGCCCTACCTGAAGGGCGTACATGCCGCTGCTCAGCACAGTGTGCATATGCTACCAGTTGACGCTCAGCACTGTTCAAAGTGCCAACACAGCATCTGCATGAGTAGTGATGGGTCACAGCGTATAATTTTTGCACTATACGCCGTATAACGTATGTAAATACGCCGTATAACGTACACAGATGAACGTATTTGTACGCAAATACGCCGTATTTCGTGTTTTTGGGTGCAGAAATACGTAGGAATACGCCGTATTTTGTACTACTGTACTAGTATAACGTATAATACGTTTTACGCGGTGACCCATCACTATTCATGAGACAGTCATGCAGGCTGGCGGGGGCACTGCACTTGCTCGCTCACCACACCCAGCCCCTTGAGGTGCTTTCCCACCGCGTAGGTGTCCAGGCTGACGCCGCCCTGCGTCACCGCGCCCACACCACAAAACATGGTAAAAGCCACATGGAAGTCATAATTGAGCTGCAAAAGGGCACCGCGCCACACGCCAAATGTGCCACGTGGAGCACATGAAAGCAACCTGACAGGTCACCGCTACCCACGCCAGTATGTGCATGAAAGGCACAAGAGAGCAATATGGACGCCGCAACCACCGCCACAACGCATACTGAAAGCCACATCGAAGCTCATACACGGTCACCGCGCCCCACGCCACAACCATGTATTCGATGTGAATGCCGCACGAAAGCCATGAATAACAGGCCATTATGCCCATCTCTGCAAGTGCTGCGAGCTTCAAAGGTTGGGCAGGCTGCAAGGGGCATCCTCACCCGTGCGTGAAGTACAGCAAAACGAGAAAAGAAACTGATTGCCACCCATACCTGCGAGCACTGCGTGATGGCCACGATGAGGATGCGCCGCTGCTGCGCCTGCTGCACAAAGCGCAGGAAGCCCTCTCGCCTGCGCGCGGGGGGTGAGGGGCGCGCAAACTTCAACATCAGCAAACTCCAAGTTGAAGTTGAAGTTGAAGTATGGAGTATGTGTCAAATACGGCCGGCAGCCGTTGGGGCTGCCAGAGCCCACCTGGCTGCAGAGTTGCAGGTGCTGTGGGCGAGTAGCGCAGTAGGTGCTGGAGTGGCCCTCAACACCGTGCACGTGGATCGTGTTTGCACAGACAGGCATACTTCAAAAAGTACTTAGTGATGGGTCACGGCTCAGAACGTACCGGTACTTCGTTTACGGCACGTCATACAAGATATTTCGTATTTCTGAACTACAGTATTTCTACGTATTACATACGCCCCAAAACGCGACATGCGGCGTGTGTGCCGTAAACAAACACGTCCACACGAATACGTTAGACGCTGTGACTACATGCGCTATACGGCGCATAACGCAAGTCACATGCGCTGCGACCCATCACTAGCCTTGTTGTTACTAGGTGCCAGCGCACTGGACGCCCGCGCGTGCGTGCGTGTGACCCAGTACCCACCTGTTTGGAGAGTTGTATGCCGTAGGAAAGCAGCACAATGGGGCGTGGCAGGCGCTGGAGTGGCTGTTAACACCTTAACACCGTGCATGCGGACCGTGTTTGCACACACAGCCACAGCAGGTACAGGTGCTAGTGCGCTGCGCACCGTGGGGGCTTGCCTGCTCGCATCACTTGTGTGTGTTATCAGTGCCCACCTGTTTGGAGAGTTGCCGGTGCCGTAGGCGAGCAGCGCGATGCCTAATGTAGTTGTTTTTTATTACTTCAGTATAATATATTTTATCTTTTATTGTGTCACAAGTTGATCATGCATCAGTACTTGCAATAGACTGGGTGCCCACCTGTTTGGAGAGTTGCCGGTGCCGTAGGCGAGCAGCACGATGGCGCGGAGGGTGCTGGAGTGGCCCGTCACCAGCGACAGCAGCGCGGCGTCATCAAACCCCTGCAGCCACAGCAGGCCCGCCCACGGCCGCACACACACAAGGCATGGTCAATAATCAACACACTCCCGTGGCGCAGCAAAGCACCAAGGGAGTTTCCCACTGGTGCACAGAAAAGGTGCCCTGCAGCGCAACACACAGCCGCCCAGCGCGCAAGCTTGCTCCAGAAGCGGGGGTTTGGCACACGGGACATGGGGTTGGCCAGCACGGTGCGGCCGCAGAGACCTCACAGCTGTCTGCAGCAATGGCCGCTGACAAGCAGGTCTAGGGGGGGGGGGTGGCTGGTCTGCAGCAGCAGGGGGCCTGTACCTGCCGGCCCTGGCAGTTACGGTCTGGGTGACCCACGACCGCGCGGGGGTTATGGGCCCGAGACGGGCTGCTGCTGAGCACTGTGCGGCTGCTCTGTGTGCTCTGCTGGGCACTGCTGCTGCTGCTGAGCACCCCCGCTGCTGCAGAACACCTGTGCGCGCTGCGGCAGTGCGCACTGTGTCGAGTGCTGACCACTGCGCTACACGCCGTGCTGCTGCTGAGCACTGCACAGCTGCTCAGCACATGGGCTGCGGCTGCTGGGCGTGGCGAATGGGTGTGTGCTTGACGACGCGTAGGGCCCTCCCCCATACTTTTACTGTGGTCGTTCAAAAATGGGCGGCAGAGTGCTGCGCTGCTGCTGAGCACTGACTTGCTGCTGAGCACGATGGGCAAGCGAATGTGCTCAGCAGGAAAGCGGCGCGCAAAGGTACCACAACGCTCTCCGCTCACCGGTATGAGCTTCAGCGCGATGATGTGGCTGCGGGCGGCGGCGGCGGCGGCAGCGGCGGGCACGGAAGAGCCCGGCCAAGGGGAGCAGCGGCACGTGAGCAGTGATGGGTCACAGCAAATAAAGCTTATACTTCGAAGTATGCCATATAACGCATGTACTTCAACAGTGTATACAGCGTACTTCGAAATATAACATCTCCATCCGTGTTTACACGGCCAACACGCCGTATATCGCGTTTCTGGGCGTAGATATACTTCTAGAAGTACGTAGAGATATGCCGACTTTGTACTACATCGTATGGAATATGTGATGCACCGTAATCCATCACTTCACGCGAGTGTCGTTCGAGAGGGCAGTAGCTGCGGATGAACCTATGTACACCAAGGGGTGGTTCACAGTCGTGATGCGTGACAAGGTGCAGCAAGTCTCACTCAAGAAGGCGGTGGCATTGAATGAGCCTGTGTCTGGCGCCAGTGGTTATCTCAGCCCGCGACGCATGGCAAGGCACGGCCCAGAAAAATGCATACCATTGGTGAGGCGACACATTTATAGACACTTCTAGAGGCAACGAACTCTTGAAGTAGCGCAGTGCAAGTTTCAAGTTGTTGATTGTCCACCTTGGTTGACGGCGCCGCACAAGCATGCACATATTCCCTGCAGCACACACACCGTCTCACACACACGTTGGAGCCGCGCACAGCGACCCCGGCGCACCTGCACAAAAGCAGCCCATGCACCGCACCTGTCCAGTTTTGTTTTGTTTTGCTGAAGTTTAGTTGGAGGGGCGGCGCGCCACACACCGTTGCTCGCGCAATTGTGCACAATCTAACAAACTAACGCTAGCAATGCAGTTGCTCATCCCCGCGTGCAGCCTGGGGGCCAACGCGGCGCGGCAGTAACCACGAAAACACGCCCTGTCGGACACACTCTGGCTCATGGCACTATGCACGTGTTTGGCCCTCCGAGTGTGCTTAACATCCTTCAGATGCCCTTCGAGAGTGCTTCATATACCTGAAGCGTAATTTCATACTGCAGAGGTATACTTCAAGTAAGGTTCAACGCACACCTGTCCATGTTTGTGTGCAGCGTGAGGGGCGCGCCGCCGCGCCGCGCGCGCATGAGGTCTTTGCGGTAGTGCACGTGCACGTCCAGTGTCGCCAGCGGCGGAAAGTTTGGGGATTCGAATGCCTGCGCGGCGCAATTGCAACACCACGTAAAGCACTTTTTTGTTTGTTCTGATGTTAACAAATTATATAAAAAAAGGACTTCTGCAGTACTTTGAAAACCACGCCAGCGGGGGGAAGTTGGGGGGATTCGGAGGCCTGCACGGCACGCATGCACCAGCGCACGCACGCGACACCCACCGACACAGGGCAACGGGCTATGCAACCGGTGCGAGCTGGCATGCCACCACCACTGGACCACAATGAGAGGCGAGCGGGGCGTCCGAGTGGGCAGGCCGGCCCGCCATAGGATACACCGCCGTCTGGAGTCCCTACCTCATGGTGCACGGTGACTGCGATTTCTTTGTTCGCTTGCGGTGAGCAGTCGCAGAGCAATGTCTGTGCTCACTGGCATGGCGCCTGAACAGCCATGCGGACATGCGCACGCGTATGCCAGCAGAGGACAGCCGGCGCAGAAACTCCGGTGCGCATGGATGCGCGACTGGGAAGAGCGTGATCAAGCATGCTGCCCTCTGCATTCGCAAGCCGACAAGACCATGATGCTCAGCACTGTGCACTGTACCTATGACACAGGGCAGCAAGGCATGCCGCAGTGGTGCGCAGCAAACCATCATCCCCCTCTGTCCCCTGTCACACACACACAGCAAAGAACCACTACATATCCGGACTTGAAGTTTGACTTGGTTGTTGAAGTTGGTACCTCGCCTCGTACCTGCAGCCCGGTGGCGTGCATCTTGCACGCGCGGTTCCCCCGCAGCAGCCGGTCGCTGAAAAAGAGGCACACCTGCAACCGGGGGGGGGGGGCAACCACCGCGGGAGTGCACATGCAGGCGGCAGTTTTCCGCGATTTTACCATCACCCAGATAAATCCATGTGCGCATGCTGCCCCTACCCGCAGACCTACTAGTACTCGGAGTACCTGGGTTTCATTAGCAAGTGCGGCGATGCACTTACGACATGCGAGAGCACCCCTGCTGGTGGCGCCAGCGCTGCTGCAACAGGCAGCGCGCTCCATGCTCCAGTACCATCTACTACTACAGTAGTGCTCATGTACTTGGCTTAGGGACAGTTGTGCTGCTGCTGCTGGGCGGCAGCAGTACTGCTTGTGCTGAGCATCTCATCGCCAGAGCATGTAAACACCTCGCCTGCCAGGGGCTATTTGGTGCACTTTCGGGCATTTGGCACCTCCTTGCGGGAGTGCGGGTGTAGCCTGAGCGGGGAGCGGGGAGAAGCTGAGACTCAGGGGTGGCTGCAAGTGCAGTACACACACACCACTGTCTCAAATGACAGCATGTTTGCAGCTGCTCGCAATCGGAGCACATGTGCCGTTGACCAGGCTTGCGCCTCCTGCAAGCCGTCTATGCCCACACTTTACAGCCCAGTTTGCCGCACAGGACGCGCGCCGCAATTACCAACTTGAAATTGTACATCCCACAGATAGGATAGGAGAACTGCAGCTCTGCAATTGCCAACTTGAAGTTGAGCACATCCCACACAAAGGAGAAGTGCAGCTGCGTGCATGGAGGGCCCGCTTGTGTGCATGGTGGGATGTGCACGCACTGGCACTGGCAGCGGTTGCAGTTCTCTTTTGCGTGCATGTGTGCAACTTCAAGTCGGCATATGCGGCGTGTGCCCTGCGTGTCAATCTGAGCTGAGAAGGGCGAGCATAGAGGGCATGCAGATGGCGCAGGACGGGTGCAACGGTGCGTGCGCTCTGATTGAGAGCAGCTGCTGTCGTTGAAGGCGCTGCTGGTGTGTGTGTACCGCACTCACAGCCGCCCCTGGGTGTCAACTTCTCCCCGCTCCCCGCGCAGGTTACGCCCGCACTCCTGCAAGGGGGGTGCCAAATGCCCTGAAAGTGCACCAGATAACACCTGGCAGATACGGCCATGCAGACCCAAACGGCCCATCCCCCCGTACGCAAAGGCAGGAGGGCGGCGGACCAAACTACGGTTGAAAACCGCTCTTGTCACCAGGGTTGTGTGGTGGTACTACTAAGCTGCTGAGCACAATGCCTACTGGGTGAAACCAGCACATGCACCCCGGCACAGCGCATTCTGCTGGTGAGCACAGCTGCCTCAACACACACTTTGTGTGCTGCTCAGCGAGCGCACTCGCCTCTGGCGGCGCATCTGCGGACGCCGCGAGCAGTACTGTGCTCAGCAGCACCGTGCGCTGTGCTCGGTAGCAAAGTGTGCTCAGCAGCCAGATACCCTTTGTGCAGGCGTACAACGGCGCCGAGTCGCACGGCCAACTTGCCCGTACTGCTAGAGCGCGCTGTGCTCAGCAGTAAAGTGTGCGCAGCAGCCAGATACGCGTTGTGGAGGCGTACAATGACGCACGCCGCAATGTCATCGTGTTCAAATGGACACAAGAATGTTGCGGGGTGCGTTGTTGTACCCCTCCACAAAGCGTGTACCTAGCTGCGCACACTTTGCTGCTGAGTACAGCGCATTCTGCTGCTGCTGAGCACAACTCCCTCAAAGCACACTTTGTGCTGCAGAGCAAGCGCACTCACCTCTGGCGGCGCCTCCGCGGATGCGGCGAGCAGAATGGACACAATAACGTTGCGGCGGGCGTCGTTGTAGGCCTCAACAAACGGTATTTGGCTGCCCGTGAAAATCACGGGCTTGGCCAGGTTCTCCAGCATGAAGGACAGCGCCGACGCTGCGTACGCCATTGTGTCGGTGCCCATGCACACCACAAAGCCCTGCATAGTAGG
>JAULBY010064667.1:0-10056 GCA_032358315.1 Ophiocytium majus | reverse complement strand
GGGGAGGGGGGAGGGGGGTAGAGGGGGGGAAGGGGCGGGCGGTTGCATGGCGTGCAACAAAAAGGACTCGAGCATCTGGCGCAAACTAGGGACGGCCTGCCACGCAACACAGTCGTAAGCTAGTGAACTTGCAAGCATCGTGTGTGAAGCCGTCTGCCGTGCCTGCGGGCACCTACCAGAAACCACCGGCGTTGCTGCTGCTGAGTGAAGGGGCCATGGGGGGGGGGGGTCTGGGAGCGCACAAGCAAAGTTCTGTATGTGTGGCCCATTGGGGGAGACTGAGCTGACAACTTTGGCAGTCACTGTCATGTGCTGAGCAGATGATAGCATTGAACTGGTCTGCTACCGGCACTACTATTTTGAAGAATAATTGCACATACTGACATGTTTGTAAACAAGCAAGTGCAAAAATATTCCAGTCTGCACACACAGACTGCACATACAGGCGCTAGCGTCACCAGCCTGCCACCACTCTGACACAAGCAAGTCTGCTTCAGCCACAGTGCCTGCACTTTTTCCCTGCACACACCACATCTCTATGATGGTACCCGCGCTTCGTTAGGTGCGAGACTTGCTGCCCCTAAGTATGCACAAGTCTTTGCTTTGTTCACGCCCCTTGCACGGGTCTGCGCAGGGTGACCACCCCTACCAGTGGGCAGAGCTTGTCGCTCCTACCTAGAGTAGATGCGTTTTCTTACAGAAGATAAGCAGAGCGTTGTTCACATGACTGTGAAGCGTGTTCACATGGCTGTGAAGCGTGTTCACATGACTGTGAACACTATTGAAGCCGCACTTCAACACGTGACACTCATTTATAAATCCCTGACCCAGAGCTACTGTAGTCCGTGCGGGGTTGTCTGTGTGAGCAATCCACAATATGACTCTTTTTTGCGAGCTGTGCTGGGGGCAGCTCGTGTCCAACACACAAAAGCAAGTACACTGTACCTGAGATGTCAGCGCAGTGCCCTTGGCCACCACAGCTTTAAAGGCCTCGTCCGTTGCCACCTCGTAAAAGAGGGCATACGCTGCCTGCGGGTCCGCAGCCGCAGCTGGTGTGACGCGCGTCCAAATGATCACCGAGTCCGCGAGAGGGTCTCCCGAAGCCACTCCGTGGATGAAAGTGGGAGCTGCCCGTCGTGTTAAGCAGCATTTGCAGGCGGCACGGGAGGCGGCGGCGTGAGCACGGCCATAAAGGATGGAGACAGGTCTAAATGTGTGCATACACCAGTGGCAACTGCAGCAGCCGGTGCTGCTGCCAGGCCACGCCGACAAGCAGCGCACCCTGGGTGGCAGGCAGTAGTCCTATATTTAAAAACGAGGACGGCCGTCCGATCCTCTACCCTTTTTGATTGGCCGGCCACGCTGGCGGGGGGTACACGCTAGGTCGGGGGTACGATCTTTTTTTTAAATCCGGAGGCGAGTCATCACGGCTCGCAGCAAGGCAGCGAGAGACGAGCCAAGCAAGCAGGCAGCAGTGGCGGCCCAACAGCCGTGGCGGCAACAGCGCTGGCACCGGCGCCAGCGCCAGCACGGCTCGCCACCGACTTCCTCAGCTGCACCATCAAGAGCCACCACAGCGCGATAACAGCGCAACAGCAACCGTGGTCAGGTTGATGGACAAGCAGCAGCAGCAGCAGCGGCGGCAGCAGCAGCAGCAGCGGCAGCAGCAGGAGCGGCAGCACCTACAGCAGCAGCAGCAGCGGCAGTAGCAGCAGCAGCAGCACCAGCACGAGCGGCAGCAGCAGCAGCAGCACCAACGCCACCGCCGGCAGCACCCGCCCAGCATTAGCACGCGAGCGAGCCATGGCCCCACTCCTGCAGACGTTGCATCACCGCTGCACCTTGAAGCTCTTACAAGACCTCATTCACCATCGTCAGCACGCGCCGCAGGTGCTGTTGGCTGCTGCAGGACTGACAGCTGCTGTTGGGACTGACCACGCGCCTGAGAATTGTTTCTCATGTAATGTACCCTAACAACGCCCCCCCCTTGGGGGGGGGCTTGGGGGGGGTCCCGCTTGCTTGGCGGGTGACGGTCGAGCAATGCCAGCTGCAGCTGTTGCAGTAGGGCATGGCTGGTCTGAGCTGAGGTGCTAGCACACAAGCGGCACCAAGCGCCAAGTATCAGAGCCGCCACAGCTTACTCTGATCTGCTGAATATTATTTATAATCATCCCAGATACGGTGTAAGCTGTTGGTCAATGTTGTACTCACATCACAAACTTGCAGTCATTCGTGTGGACAAGCATTTACACTGCTAAAACGCACAGCGCATGCATGGGAAGCTTCCGTTTCCTGGAAGCAATGCCTCTGCAGTTGCTGAGCAGCGCACGTGGTTCACCCACACCGCGTGGGCGCAGTCACACACGCCTTGCTCAGCACCGCAAAGTTGTAAGATGCCCCCGCAATGCCACTACTGCATTCAGGCCACCAACTGCTTTGCAGGCTTAGTGCAGCCTGAGGCATAACCTCAGGGTGCAAGCTGCTGGCTTGATACCTGGGATACCCATATGTTAAAAGTTTCCTTAAACATGTGATGGGGTGGGGGATGACTTATGCCCATCATGATCCCCGGCATGTACCAATGCACCATGCTCCTTGACTTGACAGTGTATGTTGTGGCCCCCGCTCAGCATGCACAGCATCCTGACAGCATGTCAGTAACATATGAAAACTCATCTAGGAGCGATATGATGGCATCCCCATCCCATGCACCCCAATGTTATTTATGGCACATGGTCCCCGCGCGGAGCGCGGGCTGGCCCCTAGTGGTTCTTGAAAGTGTCTAAAAAAGCTCAGGAGCGAGGAAATCATCCGCTTCCTGCTGTGGTGGTGGCCTGTACGACCTCAAGACGCCGCCAACTGTTCTTGCATCTCAGCACATCGCACGTAGACAATAGCAGCAGCAGCAACAGCAGCAGCACAACCACGGGTGAACCACCAGTGGAGCACGGTCGAGGAGTAGCACTGAGCCAGCGCGGTGGCGCTGGTGCGAAAAGGGTCTACCGGAAGGACTCCGCTTACCTGCGCCCGCAACGGCTGGCGTCTTCCTGGTTGCCTCCAGCGCAGCCCTGGCGCGGCGGGCGTGAGGGACCGGGGCAGCCAGCGGGGAGTCCATGCCGTCGTCCGCAAATGGTGAGGCGAAGGCCATGTTGCCGGTCCCGCCATGTGGGAGAGTTTGCAGCAACCTAGCTGCGATGACTTTACGGTCCAGAGCAGCAGAGCTGAGCAGAGGCAGCAGCAGCATGAGGAGACCCCGCCGCATGGGGGTCCACGCCTTGCGCGTCATGCCTGCTGGCATGCCCATCATCGTCAAGCAGTGCTGTCGTGAACCACACTGCATGGACAAACAGGCTGGCTCGAATTTCGATCGAATCCTCTCGAGATCTCCCGCCACCCGGAAATTTCATAGAACCCGATTGATTTAACACCGCCGATATATCGGTGGGCGGGCCCTGTCGTCTACATGTATACATGTAAGACAAAAAGGTATGTGGTCGAGTGGACGCGTGATAGGCTTTAAACTAGCTCGAGCAGCAATGCACAGCAATCCAGCTCTGACAGAGCGTGGTGGTCCAAATTGACTCCATGTGTAACTGGCAGGAGGCCACCCTCGCTCTTGGTGGTATGCTCGAAGTACCAGTAGGTATGCCATACAAAATCCCCATACCAGTGGGTACTCTTATTAAACTCCGCTTAGGGCGCGGAAAGCCCTTTACACACGGTGCGTGTCACCAGAAAATCAGACAGGGAGCGAAAAAAACTGGGAATGCTCAGTACTCTAATGGCAGCAGTGGGTACACGCACTCTCCGGTAGACGCCCTAATAATAATATAATTCTACCTGAAGTACGTGGATATCAGCCCCATGCAGTGCAAGTGCAAAGGCAGCAGCAGCGACACTTCACGCAGCTGCAAGCACACCCCTGGGCTCACAAGTCATGGACGTGGGTGCTTTGGCAAAGAGTACGTCACATCAGTGTAGACATGTATGCGGCACCGCATGACCAATATGGAGCCTGCAGCACGCCCTGCCGCTGCTTGGCACCCGCTCAAAAAAGACAGGTCGGGATATTAAGCTCCAAACAAACCGTCACAAGTGGTGCGGGAACCAAGCGCTACCACTACCACCTGCAGCATGCAGCCATGTGCCATACCACTGGCCATGGCTACTGCACATGTGTTTTGAGCACCATGCGGCAGACATATGTTACGCCAACAACACGCCGTCTTAGCGCGAACACCAGGCTCTACCAAACCTCAAGCCCTGCTGGGCAGCCGAGCAAGGGCTTAAAAAAGAAATGCTTGTGCCGCTTGCAAGCCCATAGAGCAGGCGCATGCCAGAAACTACATCAGAACCCAGACCGTACCGCACTGTAGCCTGCGCGGCCTGCCACAAAAGCCCACAATAGTGGGCGCCCCCGCAACCGCGCGCTGCCAGCGCAATCCTTTGGGAAGTTAATGCCCACAGTGGCGGGCAACTGCGACTTGAAAAGCAGGGATGCTGCCTCAGAACTTGCCGTTGGGGTTCTTCCACTCCTCCGGCGGCGAGATGGTCTCTATCGTATCCCAGTGCTCCACAATGTGGCCGCCCTCCACGCGCAACAGGTTGTAGAAGGAGGTGGGCGTGCCGCCGACGGTGCCCTCGCTCACGGCCAGCACAAACTTCGAAGCTGCCCTCTCCCAGCAGCTTGTGAAGCTTGGTGTGGACCGTTGTGGTGTTGCGGCCCTCTGCCAAAGTTGACACGTGTACGCCGTCGCCGACGGTGGGGTTGTGCTGGGTGTAGGCATCGCCGCTGAAGTAGCTGCTGAGCAGGTCAAACTTCTTGCCGATGAGTATGTCGTCTACAAATTTGCGCACGAGCGCCTTGTTTGCGTCGGTTTTGTCGAGGTCTGTGGCAGCGGTGTGGCCATCGATCATGGTGTGCCCGCTGGCGTTTGGGCCCGCTGTAACCTGCCAGTTAGTACACAGGGGGTGCATGCAAAGGTATTGATGCACATGATGCAATTGTTACGCACACAAACGTCTGGACATGTATGCTGGCGTGCTCAACACGTCTCTCTCGTGACACCAAGTGGACAAGTCCCCCGCACATGAGAGGGTGTCCATAGACGAGGTCCATTTATCGCCGTTTTGCCCAAGTTGTGCCTTGGGCGCCCCGGGCAAGCCGCGTTCGTGCACACATTCCCCACGCCAGGGTGCACGACACGCATGCCAGAGCAGCAATGTGCAACGACACGCATGCGCAACATGTCTCGCTGCCGCCTACCTGCAAATTGAGGTTGTCCCAGTGCTCCACGATCAAGCCGTTCTCAAAGCGGAAAATGCCGAAGACGGTCTTGGGTCCGAAGAAGATGAACTCGGAGTGCGTAAATACTTGTTGGGGTTGATGGCCGTAATCGCTGCTGCGTCACCCGTCTCAATGCTCTTGAGCAGGGCGATAACCGCCTTCTTAGGATCCGTCATCAGCACGTGGCCTTGGCGGGGCACAGCCTGAGAGGTGTACAATGGTAAACAGGTGGGAAGCAGCGGAGCAAGTGCGAAGGGTGAAGCTGCTGTGGTGAGGCAACGGCGCTGGCCCAGCTGCACTGCCAGCATGCTCCTCGATGATGTGGCGTCATGGCCCAGCACTGCTGGTCCGCTGCTGGTCCGGGTGTACTGTACCACATGAAGTAAGCTTTGTGGGGTCACCAGTAACTGTTTACCTGCTGAGATTCGCAAAAAGCTTGTCGCACCTGCCAGCGCTTGTCCAGCGGCTGTAGGTTTATGTACTAGTGAGACTAGGCCAAGCCGGCTTGCCACGATGAGCTTGCCATGCCCGTATGGGCCCATGACGTGACAGATGCCACAAGGCACAAGCACGCGCCAAGAAACTACAACATGATTGGCCAGGATTTTACTCGGCGCACTAGCGCACCAGCGCGGCAACAGACGCGTGGACGCCATCGGCAGGGCGCGCACACGTGCGTCTCGCGGAGATGCGTGCGCGGCCGCGTGAGCTCGTGAGCTCTCGGCGCGCTTTCCAGGTGTGTCGGAGCTGTAAAACTGTCGAGTTGAAGACACTGCTGCACTTCCGTGGCCAACGGGATGCGCGCACACGATGCTGCAACGCAGTTGCACTGAAGTCGGGCGAGGCGAGTGACTCTGTACAAAGGTGACCCGCCCGCGCCACGCGCCACTGCTGCTCGCAGCAGCGCGGGTTGAACCCGGGCCCCCAAACTGGATATGGAGGAAGGAAGGATCAGGCGCATGTGCGTCCAGGACCTGCGGATGTGTGTCGTGCTGCGCCACATGCGCGGCAGCAGCAAAGGTGATCTCACCTGCACCAGCAGTGTCAGTCCCGGTTCGTGTGCGCGGTGGGGTGGGTGGGCACAGGTATGTGCTGCTCTTAGTCCTGCCGGCAAGTTACAACCAAGTTGAAGTTTGTGCAGTACCTGTACCATCTGCACTGTAGAGAGCTTGACTCGCAAACTGTACCCCAGCACCTGATCTCCAAGCGTACACGGTGTGCAATGCGAGTGTACATTGATGTAATGAACCAATGTCACTTTCTGAAGGTGTGCATAAATTTGAGAGAAGCTCAAACATCCAACACAGGTCGTCAAATAATATACTACAGCAGTATAAATATAGATACTTCGCAGTACTTCTTGAAGTACTTCGAACTACACTATCATAACAGAGGGTAAGTAGAGAGAGAGAGCCGTCACTACCCCACTCACCCCTGATCATAAGAGGCAGTACGTGTAGTGGTTGCAGCTAAGCCATGCACCTTCATGCCTCAGGCAGTGCTGGCAGCTACAGCTGTGCCAGGGTCAACGCAGGATAAACTACTGTAGTAGTGCATGGCGCCATGGCGCAGGATGAACTACTGTAGTAGTGCATGGCGCCACCACTGTATCACCAAAAGAGGGGCTGTCCACACACACATCATGCTGCACCGCATGCGATAAGCAGGAGGTCCGGGACGGCTGGAAAAGAAATCTGCACACACGCACACACACACCACATTGATCTCACCTTTACAACCAGCGCACGGGGTGCCCCGTGGTGAAGGCATCTGGGATGGGGCGGCGAGCTAACGCACAACGTTGCAACCTTGGCCACAAAACGAGGTAGCTGTAGCCGAGCTTTGGTGCTGTGCTGTGTGTCAGCTCCTGGTCCTTTTTTTGTTTTCTGTACACGTAGTAGTGACGGAACGCATGTCGTCGTTGCCGGGGCCCGCCTCAAGCGAAGTGTAGAGTAACGCGCGCGGGAGGAGAACGGGGAGAGCGCGCCTGCAGCTGCCGCGCGAGCTTAAGAGAGAGCGCGCCCCTCGGCCATCGGCGTTGGCGTTCTCCCCAACAAGCAATAGAAAGAAAGGGGTTGACCCGTCGCACTGACAACTGCCAAAAAGAGGAGCGCGGCGGCGCAAAGTTTGAGGTCACACACAAGGCCGGGGAGGGTCAGACACGGCTGGGCGGCTGGCACGCTGTGTCCAGAACACGAAACGCAACGACGCGTCTGCCACCAAGCTGCTTGTGACCCATGTCGGCTCGGTCTCACAGTTACTTCTGCTGCACCAACCCCCCTTCTATGCGAGAGCCAACAGGCAGGCCAGGGCAGGCGGGGGGGGGGGGGGAGGGGGAAGCACACACAACAACACACCTTTTTTTTGTGTGCTGTGCTGCCAGGCAGTATTGAGCGCCTGGCAGAGTGGAGCGGCAGTGGCAGGGTGGGCACGTCCGCCAGGTTGCGCGCCGTGCGGGAGCCCTCCATAGGCGCGGCTTTGCTTCGCGCCACAAGAGAGGCTTGCAATTGAGTGAGCACTGCAGAGAGTGAGCAGTCCACTGTGTGTGACTGAGCCTGCACGCCGCGAGAAACACACACAGGCTGTGCGCGACGGCGGCTGAGCTGTGGGCGGGAGCTGACTCCTGGCCACCCGCCTCCAGGGTGGCGCGCGCAGGTGAGCGATTGCGGTCATACTGGTAGCAGCAGCAGCAGCAGCTGGTCCAGACAGCCTCCGCCGCGTTTTTGCACGCACGGTCACACGGCGCTGCTGCCCCCTCCCTCGACCTGGTGCTGGTGCTACCGCTGTGTGCTGCTACCTCACCAGTCTCTGGTTTTTGCCGCACCTCGCCGCGCTGCCCCTGCTGCTCTGGCTTGGGGTTGCCCAGAGAAACCCAGAGGAAGAGCCGCCGCCATGACGTCCGCCACTTGTGTGTTTGTGTGTGTGCGTTCGGTGGCGCGGCAGCTTGCCCACTGCAGCAGCAGCAGCAGCCGCCAGCGCGCTGTCTGCCGCGAGCACCGCCCACGTTGCGCTCCTGCCTGCCGGTACACCTCACCGAGTCTTGCTGGTCCCACGCAGGACCGCTGCTGCTGCCGCACCGCCACCAGCTACTGCTGCAATTGCTCGCCGGCCGCCGCCCGGGCATATTCACATCTGTGTTGGCCCGTTACTGTACCGGCTGGCCTACCTGCAAGTTTTATGGCTGGTGCTTTACTGCAACACTTCTCATGCAAGTTGTGTTGCCCACGATTCTGTCCCCTCCCACTTATCGTCCATCGTGCTCTCTGGCGCTGCTGCTGCTGCTACTACGGCTGCGTGGCAATCTGGTACTGCTGTCAAATTGGACGGACGCACGGCGCAGGCACGGCGCGGGCGGCGCGGCGCGGGCGGTGTGCCAGGCGCGGCGCAGCAGCCATGTCTACACCAATCAAGCGATACAATTACGAGCGCAGTGCTTACCGGTGCGTAACCCACACACACGCACACACCACCTGCAGCCGCACGCACACTTCTGCTGTAGGCACAGGCACCATCTGCAGCAGCACCACAACCAACAGCAGTACCTGGCGCAGACTCGTCCAACAGATGCCAACTATTCCATTTCAACCCATGGACCCGCTACTGCAGCATAGTGCGCACCTGTAGGTCTCTGCATGCGCAGCCGCTAACGACTGTGCCCCCCAAAAACCGCGTGCAGGTGGCTGCTGGCGCGCCACCCCCGGCAGTTTGAGCGGGAGGGGCTCACCAGCGTGGCTCTGGAGCGCGCGCCTGCCGCCCGCAAGGCCCTCTACTTCTGCAGCTGGAGTGGTGCAAAGACGCTCGTCAGGTGCGCACGCCGCTGCGGGCGCTCGCAAGCACCACACACACCGCATAGCAACCGCACTGCCCAGCAAGCGCCTGCACGTGCAGGCACTGCCGCCACAGCACCCGCTGCTGCTGAGCAGCACCGCGTATAGCGACCGCACTGCGCAGCATGCATGTGCACGCGCGGGCACACGTGCGTGCCTGCCCGTTGGTGTCGCGGCAGCACCCGCTGCTGCTGAGCAGCACCCCACCCCCCCACCTGCTGAGCAGGTCCGTGGAGGGCCGCTTTGAGCGCACGCTCTTCTTCGACACGGTCATCAACCGCGGCCTGCAGTCGAGCACGCGCTTCGCCGTGGAGCACCTGACGTCGCACGAGCGCGCCGTTCTCGGCATCCGCTGCGACGCCGCCACCGGCAAGTACTTCATTGCGCACTACGGGCTGCTGTGCCCGCCAGAGGAAGACGCCGCCGCGTGCGTTCCCGGCTGCGAGGGCGCCGGCCGCCACCGCTGCCCCGTCCACAGTGACATGGAGCGGCGCCTCTGGCAGACCATCGCGGAGATGGTGGGCGCCGAGCTTGACACGGACCCCTCGCAGCCGCAGGTGACCGTCACCAAGGGCATCAAGGTGGTGGGGCAGCGCACGGTCACACAGGTCATCATCGAAATTGAAGAAAGCGGCGAGGGCGGACGGGCGGCGGCGGCGCAGGCCGGCCCGCACCAGCAAGGCGCCGTGCGCCAGCCTGGGACTGCTCCTGCAGAGGCGGCGCAGTGGGAGGTGCCTCAGGCGGCGCCGCTGCCGCCGGCCGGGGGGGGCGGGCAGGACCTGAGGGGCATCTCGCCGTCGCCGCCGCGCGCCGAGGCCATGCCCATCCCCGCGGAGCACCCGCAGCGCCGCCAGCAGCCGCCGCAGCAGCGCAGGCAGCAGCGCATGCCGCCGCCGCGCACGCGGCAGCACAGCACGGCGCAGGCGCACGTGGCGGCCGCCG
>JAULBY010064656.1:0-10057 GCA_032358315.1 Ophiocytium majus | reverse complement strand
GGACCGAGAAGAGGGCTAGCGGGTGCCCGCAGGCTAGCTAGGGCTCGACCTGCCAGGGCAGGTCACCCTCCAGGGTGGCATGCAGGGCCGCGCGCCCTCCCCCGCCCACACCAGCGCCCGCCCCACACACCCATGTGTAGTATGTGTGCATGCATGATAATCAGGGTTTACGCGTGGTGCACACAAGCCTGACCACTTGACTCTACATAAAACGACACACCAGTCCGTTCAGTGCGTGTCCTTTTGTAAAAACCTGTCGACCAGTCAGACCACATGTATCTACTTGGAATTTTTATGAACAACATACTTCTGAGGTACTAGTTGTACAATGTCCTACCGTCACTTGGTAAGTGTGGTTGCTTTAGTAACGGGTACTACAGTAGGGGGCTGACACTACATGGCGAGGCACTGCATATAGGCACCATATCATTTTATGTATGAGCAGTATTGGCAGGTCTCCAAGGGGGGAGGGGGGAGCGCAGCAATAGTACACTTGACGTGGTTAACTTACTTGTGGGCGTGCAACAACCCAGGAAGTGCAAGTACCTGAGTTACTAGCAGCTACCTGAGTTACTTGCAGGTGTGCAACAACCGAGGGTGTGCGGGTACCTGAGCAGACATCCCCCGAAAGCTACTTGCGGGTACCTGAGTTACTTGTGGGTACCTGAGTTACTTGCGGGTCCCTGAGTTACTTGTGCCAAAACCCAGGGTGCACGCCCGCAAGTGCAAACTATTAGATGTGTACACGCATGCAAAAACACGGTACACAGCCTGACAACATCTATATAAAACAGAACCGTAGTATGTGTTCCAGTATGTATACATACATGTACATACACCTATGTATCATCCCCCACACGCAGAAAAGAAGAAGAAACGCCCGCACGGCCAATGCCAAAAGGCAGCTTGAGCGGAGGAAACGAGCCTCAGCGGTAACCGTCACACGTGAGGTACAGTACTTGAAGTAGTTGCAGTACTTGAAGTACCGGTAGTTGATAGTTTACATAGATGTCAGTGGTATACGCCACACTGTGTGTACGCTGGTCCCCTGGGACATGGGGCTGCAATCCGTTAGAGTAGTGTTCTGGCAGCATGGCGAGGCTTCCTTTAGAGTACGCAGTGCTGAGCATTGCCACCTTGTTCGCTGGCGACAGCATGTCTGATCATCCTTTTTCTGGTCACACGCGCGCCGTGTGCAAAGGGCGTTCCGCGCCCTGAGAAGAGTTCAAGAGAAGTAAAACTTGAAGTTGAACTTGATGTTGAACTTGAAGATAATGAGAGTATACAAGACACACAGTATACACATGCATATACTTCAAGAAGTCCTTGAAGTATGTACTTCAGAAGTACAACGTGTTTTATGCGAGCGTGGTCACACGGTGCCAGAGGGCAGGTTGCGCAGCGCGAGAGCGCCCCAGCCGCAACCATCACATTTGGAATAATACTCAACATTTCAACAAATATGCATAATACTTCCAGAAGTACTACATCTACATATGTACGTATAGATATATTACTGTGTGTACATCCATGAGAGTATAGACACCATGCGCGCATGCTCACGTGGGGAACTCAGTGATACCAAAGGGCAGGCCGCGCAGAGCGAGCACCCCCAACCGCAACCACCACATGAATCAGCAATCCTAGTACGTGCAGTACTTGCTAGTTCAACTAGTATATTTCGCAGCATACTACAAATACTGTGTGTACACAATTATACTGCACGTTCTGAGTACACACCCCTATGCTCACATGGGACACTCAACGATGTCAAAGGGGGGACCTGCATTGCGAGCGCGCCCCAACCGCAGCCTCACACTTGAGGTCACAGTCAATACTTTAAGGAGTGTGTATTTATACTTGTACTGTATTATATCAACTACTTCTAGAAGTACTGCACATGTGTACTGAGGTAGACTTCAGAGTACTCTGGTACAGATTGAGAGTATAGACCCTATCCTCACATGGGAAACTCATGATGTTCAATGGGCAGGTCGCGCAGCGCGAGCACGCCCCAGCCGCAACCATCAAACTTCAACTACAGGTCAGTACCTGAAGAAGTATTTTGAGTTATGCATAGTACTGCTAAAAGCACTGTATATACTGTGGACACCATGAGAGTATGGACACCATGTGCATGCCCACATGGGAAACTCACTGATGTCAAAGGGAAGGTCGCGCAGCGCGAGCGCGCCCCAGCCGCAACCATCACACTTGAAGTGATAGTTAATACTTCATGATGCACGTATAAATACCCTTAAAAGTACATATGGTACACTTCGAAGTATATATATACAGAAGTATCCTGTGTGTACATCGTGCGCCCCAACCGCAATAGTCAATACTTCAATATGTATGTGGAATAATATTTCTATCGGTGTGTATACTTCTGAAGTATATACTGTGTGCATAATATACTGGTATAACAGTATGGACACCGCGCGCGCATGCTTACATGGGGAACTCAATGATGTCAAAGGGCAGGTCGCGCAGCGCGAGCGCGCCCCAGCCGCGGTAGAACCCCTTTATCCCATCCGCCTTTGCAATGGCCGCCATGATGGAGCGCGCCGAGCCCGCGTCCACTCCCGCCTGCATGCGCTGCTTCACAACCTGTCGCGTAAATTGCAGCGGAAAAACAATTAGAAAAAGATCAGGAAAAAAAAGCACATGCCCAAGAGTTAAATACTTGTGTATCTATTTAAAAATACAAAGTATGATGTCTGGACACAAAACAAATACTTCTATAATATTTTGAAGAACACATCATATGGCGTATGCATGGTGGAGCCCGCGCCCACTCCCGCCTGTATGCGCTGCTTCACCACCTGCGCCATGAAAAAATACAGACAAAACCAGGAAAGCGCATTCTCAAGGCAGTGAATAGAAAATACTACTGCAGTGTATATATATATACTTCTAGAGCGCTAAACATCCGTTCAACTGCACATCATGTGGTAAAAGGACGGAGTGCGCCGAGCCCGCGTCCACTCCCGCCTGCATGCGCTGCTTCATCACCTGCAACATGAGAATAAAAAGGGTCCGCATGCCAAGATCCGAGCGTGCGTTTCTTTCCAAAAATACATTTTTAACGCTTGCTTTATGTACACACACATGTGCTCAGCAGCAGCTGTCGTGTGCTCGGCAGCAGTGTGACGCACCTCAAAGGGCGCGCGCACGACGCTCTGCGTGAGGTCAGCACCCGCGGCGGCCGCGCAGTGGACGAACGGGGCAAGATGCGCCGGCGCCGCAGCGCCCAGAGCGCGCTTCAGTCCGTCATAAGCGCCGAAAAACACCGCGGCGCAAGGAGCAGAGGCCGCAATGGCGGGAGCCACACCCGCGAAGAGGCCTGGGCGTTACAGAAGGGAGGACGCGGGGGGGTTGGGTGGGCGAGAGGGGGGGGGGTGGCGTCATGGCTGGCTTTGCTGGCGGTTGCTGCGGCGGCGTGATGTGGCGCACGTTGCGAAGCAGCGCGGCGGTGCGTGCGTGCAACAAAGGGGCAGGTGAGCGAGCGCTGGGAGGCAGGTTGCTGGTGCAAGGTCCATGTTGCTGCGTGCAGTTGCTCGTGGGCAGACATGCGAGCGGGCGCGGCGCCGGAAAATGAGCTTTCAGTGATGGTGAGGCGTCGTAGTCGCACAAGGGCACTGTCGGCAGGGAGGTGGGTCTGGTGTCGGCACACGTGTCGTGGTGCTGTTGCTGCCACCAGACTGCGTCTTAGCACCACACAACCAAACTTGCATGTTGCACTTGCGTGCATGCACCGCAGCGCCTCACACACACACCAGTAGCCCACCCGCCCATGGTGTGGCGCATTGCCACCGCTGTGCAAGGGCAGCGCGCGCAGCCCGAAGCGGTCGCAGCTCGGCTGCCGCGCAGCCTGCAGCCAACAACAGTGTGCATGCTGCAGCTGCTGTTTTGTGCAGGAACACCGCAAAGTGGCCTTGGGCGTGCTTACCCTTGAAGATGCCGAGCCCCAGCTTGGCCCCCGACTTGGCCTGCAGCCTGGTCTTGACGGTGTCGAGGGGGAAGAGCACGAGGTCAACCGTGGTGCCCGCCACCGCACCGGACAGCAGCCCTGTGATGAAGGACTCCCGTGCCGTCTGGGTGAACACCTCCGGTTTGGGCTGCTTGGAGGGGGCGGAGGACCTCTTGGCCACCACCGTCTTGGGCTGGACCACGCCCGCTGAGGCTGGGGCCAGCAGCGCCAGGAGCAGCAGCGCCAGTACGTTGAGCGCTGACACCATGGCTGCTGCTGTTGTCGCCTCTGCCGCTGCTGGCGCCACCTGCAAGCCTGCACAAGGCTAAAAGCCCTGGCACGGGCGTAAAAGGGGCGTAAAGCTAAACAGTTGCGCCCCTTACATTCGTGCAAAAATGCACATTCGCCATTCATCCATTCGCCAGCGTGTGCTGGCTCTGTGCGCCCGGAGCTTTGCACCTTGCAGTGCAACACCGTTGCAGCAGCAGCGAGAGGCTCACGGGGCGCAGCAGCAGAGCACCGCGCGCGCTACCACCGCCGCCACCCCGTACTCAGCCAGCCGCAGCGTAGCATCGCACGGCATGCGCGGAGGGGGCAGCGAGACCATAGTGGCCACAGCACATCGGAGCAGCAAAAAACCATCAACCTGTCAACAAATGAACTTGTACTGGGAAGGAGGGGGGGGAGGGGGCGGAGGAGGCGGCGCCGTGGAGGCTGCTCCGGCCAGCAGCAGCCCACTGTTTGCGGACAGCGAGTCGGGCTTCGAGCCTCCCCTGTGCGGCAGCCTCAGCAGCGACGAGAGGGAAGGCCCAGAACAGGACAGCACCAGCGACTATGACAGTGGCGCTGGCACTTCTACTCAGTTCGGCTTGTTTGACGGGCAGGTGTCTGGGCACATGCCTATCATCTCCAGTGGTTGCGGGCGCATAGGCAAGCCTGCAGTGCCCCAGGAGGTGAGCCCCCCCTCCCCCCCCTCCTCGTGCGCCCCCACCCACGCACACACACATGTTTTCGCAAGACTCTCCAGGAGCACCATTCCCGAGAGCGTTTCCACATTCGCGGCTTGGTGCAACAGCAACTGCACACACCCCTACCCGCCCCCCCGCGCGCCCGCCCCACCCACGCCGCCCCCGCCACCCCCAACACCATTCACACCCTGGCAGCGCCCCTGACTTGCTCATTTCCCCCGTCACCCCCCCTCCAGGTCGCCTTTTATGAGGTGGTGCTGGCACGCAACCCGCGCCTGCGCCCCTTTGCCCCCAACTACTTGGGCTGCGTGGACATGTCTCTGGCGGAAATCCAGAGGCTGGGGGCGGACCTGGTCCTGTCCAGCGCCAACGATGACGAGGACGACGACTTCGATGTCGACTCCACCTGCGCTGGCGGCTCGCTGGACGCGGCGGACAGCCTGTGGTCGATAGACATGGAGGGGGAGTGCGTGAGGGGGGGGGAGGAGGTGCCCAGCCAGCGGCGGCGCAGGCGGCGGCGACGGGCGGCGGATGGGGGGATGGGGGGGGGGGGCGAGGGGGGCGGCGTCGACAGCGCCCTCAAGGCCAAGATGTGGACCAAATTCATCAAGCGGTACTGCAGGGAGCTGAGCACGAGGTGGGAGGGCGGCAGCAGCAGGTGAGCTAGCGAACGTGCACAACACAGAACCCCAGCACACGAGGCAGCCCTGCGCCGGCGTGCTGCTGCCGTGCCCAGCGCCACCGCTGCCATCGCACGCCGTCCCCGCTGCTTGCCCCAGTGTCCCTGGCCCATTCTTTGAGTTTGCACCTGTGTGTGCCAAGTTGAATATTCTCCGCCCGCGAAGACGGTTTCGCGCCCCTCCTCCCCCTTCCCTGGCGCGCGTGCACAGCCCTGCATGCGCCGTGCTGCGCCGCCGCCGCCCCCCCCCTCGCCACTGCCGTGCAAGGTTGCCACACCTGAAGTTTCCGTTACCCACACACCGGTGGCGGTGTGCCATGTCGCCGGCGGTTGCGGGCTGGGTCGGTGGGACCGGAGACGCACACCCGGAGGAGTGCGCGCACACACGGTCCGCCGGCTGCTGCAGCCGCTGACCACCTGCGCTGCGTCCATAGCCATCGGCGGTGCGGCGCTAGCAGGGGCGCGCAGCAGGACATGGTGGGCCCCGGGGCTTTGCTCAGCAGGTCTGCTCTCAGAGCAGCTGTAGGTAGCGGTACGGCACAGTACTGGATGCCGCCAACCGTGTCCCCTTCCCCAGCCGTGCCCTGCCGTCCCGCCAAGCGGGTGGCGACACAGCTGTGTCAGTGCTGCGCAGTGGTACTCATGGCCGGCACGAGTACTGTGCAGGGCGGTGGGGGGGTCTAGACGCAGCGGCGAGGGGTGTGTTCTGCTGAGCAGGCTTGAGCATGGGTGTGGGGCGGCGCAGCGCCCGGCGCAGTGCCCGGCGCGCGTTGCCCGTTCTGAGGAACATGCTGCCACGGGGCCCGTCCGCTGCGTGCATGGGCGCAGCGCTGCATTTTCTTCTGCTGAGCAAGTTTTGCGAACTTGGACGCGCCGCAGCAGCACGCACTTAGGCGTTCATGACATATGTGCATACACACGCGCCATGTCACGTGCGTGTGCCGCTACTGCGGCAACGTACGCTCCTGTGAAGTACAACATGTAGTAAGGTATTGCTTTGCACCTGTGGGCGTGGTGGTGTGGCTGCGCTCCTATGTATGCTACAAGTAACTCGTGTACAGCATGTTTGGCCATGCCGTCTCTAGCTCGCACGCGCCACATGCACTGGGCTGCCCGCGCCCTAATAAAAGTGCTAGTCTAGTATGGGCATGCCAGAAGCTGTGCGCCGTCAGCCAAACGAGTACACTCTCCGCATAGCCCCCCCCCCCCCCCCCCCCCCCCCCCCCCCCCCCCCTCCCTCCCATGCGCTGAGCAGGTCAGTGCGGTTTATGATGCTGGAGGCCGTTACCTTCCCTCTCCGCGACAGGCAGCCAACCGCCCACATGCGGTCCCTATAAATACACATACTCTGGAAGTACTTTTATACTTATGCTGCCGACATACTCAAAAATGTGTCAGCCACATAGCAGAAGGCGTCACCCCCCCCGCCTCCCCTCCCTCCCCCCCCCGTCTGCTGAGCAGGTCGGTCCGCTTCATGATGCTGGAGGACCTTGCCTACGTCTTTCGCAGCGTGCATGCGGTCACTTTTTCCTTGTGCTAGTAGTACTACTGTAGTATATTCCAAGTAGAAGTAGCTGTGGACATACTCATGGTTGTGCGCCACCAGCCACCTAGGGAATAACCCCCCCCCCCCCCCCCCCCCGCTTCCCCCCCCCCGCTGCTGAGCAGGTCAGTCCGCTTCATGATGCTGGAGGACCTCACCTTCCCCTTCCGCGACGGGCGCGCGTGCATACTCGATGTGAAGCTGGGCACGCGCCAGTACCGAGCGGGCGCCACGCCGGAGAAGGAGCACCGCCAGCGCTTGAAGTCAAGGACAACAACCACGGGCGAATTTGGCCTGCGGCTGAATGGCATGCGCGTGTGGGACGCGCGCGACGGGGGGGCGTGGGTCGTGAGGGACAAGTACTGGGGGCGCTCCGTACAGGTGCGAGCCCGCCACACGAGTTCCTTAACACATGGTGTCTATGTGTAGTGTGTGTGTGCATTCATAGTAGTCACAAAGGCTGAATGGCATGGGTTGCGCGCGACGGGGGGGCGTGGGTCATGAGGGACAAGTACTGGGGGTGCTCCGCGCAGGTGCGAGCGCGCCACATGAGACATTTACGTATAGATATGTGTACATATGTATAGGGTATACTGAAGTATATAAGTGTCAGTGTGTACATGCAAGGGATTTGCGCACATGGTGTATGTATAGTTCCCATGGCGTGCGTGGGTGGGACGCGCGGGGGGCGGGTCGTGGGTCGTGAGGGACAAGCACTGGGGGCGCTGCGTGCAGGTGCGAGCGCGCCACATGAGGCCCTTATGTGTGGTACACACATATAGTATGTGTGTGTGCACATTCATGGGAGTTTGGCACATGGGGTGTGTATATGTATATGGCGTCCGCTTGTGGGACGTGCGCGTGGGGGGTCGTGCGCGACAAGTACTGGGGGCGTTCCATTCAGGTAAAACGCCACTTCAAGCGCCACATTGGTCCTGCACACTTCATATACTATCGTAGTACACACATGTTGTGTACAATATGGAAGTGCATCAGGGCATTCCATACTGTTTTTGTGTGTCTGTGCAGCGCGCGCGACAAGTACTGGGGCGCTCCATGCAGGCAGATGCCACATCAAGCGCCACATTGGCCCTGTACACTTCGCATGTGGTTGAAAAGAAAACCGTGGCACCTGAAGTACATGCAGGTTGTGTACAGTAGAAGTGCATCAGGGCGCTCCACACAGGTGCGCCACATGAGTCCTGCACATTACATGGTGTGTTTGTGCTTGTATTAAACTCCGCTTAGGGCGCGGAAAGCCCTTTGCACACGGTGCGCGTGACCAGAAAAAGGATCAGACAGGTGTAGCGAAAGAGCTGGCAATGCTCAGGATTGCGAACACGAAGGGATGTCTGGCATGTTGCCAGAGCACTACTCTAATATTGGTACTAGCAGTACATGTCTGTGGAACACGCACAGCGGAGCAGTGGGTTGTGCGCGAACAGTACAGGGGGCGGTGCGCCACATGACTCCTACACGTATCATGTTTACATACAACTACATGGTGTATTTATGTATGTATTGCATGCGCGTAGACTGTCGGACGCACGCGATTCGAGCGCTCCACATCAGCCCTTTATATCAGCCCTTTATAAACCTTGTAATTTGTAGGTATGCATATACTTTATGAAGTGTGCGTGTAGTTCAGCACATTGTCGCGCGAGTGGGGGTGGGCAGGAGTGGGTTGTGCGGGACAAACACTGGGGGCGCTATGTACAGGTGCGCGCGCCACATGATCCCTTTACAAACATGGTGTATATACACTTACTTCACAGAAGGACTTCTGAAGTACTACAGTAGTACATATGAAAACTCATCTAGGAGCGACAAACTCTAGGTTTCCCCACCAGTAGGGGCCGTCACCCTGGGCGGACCCGTGCAAGGGGGGTGAACAAAGCAAAGATCGCGCCTAAGAAGAAGCAGCCAATCTCGCACCTACCGGTATATGTTAGGTGTGAAAGTGTACGGTTGTGCGGTGTGTGGGCCGTGCAGGAGCGGTCTTGGCAGCGCGCTACTGTACATAAACAGGAGTGAGTCACATGGAGCCCTTTATTTACATTGTGCATGTACATATGTGTGTGTGTGCATGAAGGTGCACATGGCAGCGGGCAGTGGGTGGTGCGGGACAAGAGCTAAGGGCAACAGCCACAGCCCCCTCTTGTTCGCATTTTTTTCTTGTTGAAGTTGGTGTCACGTATGGTGGAGTTGAAGTTGGACTTGCTGTGTGGCAACCTTGTGGTTGGCGGACCACTCTGAAGCGCCCTTGGAGCGCCGCCGCTGGCTTTTTGGTGCACGCACACGTGACCTCATGTTAACACATGAATTACACTACTACTATGGTACTCTTATTAAAACCCGCTTAGGGCGCGGAAAGCCCTTTGCACACGGTGCGCGTGACCAGAAAAAGGGATCAGACAGGTGTGGTGAAAGAATATGGTACTAGTTGTGCACAAAGATGCCTCTGACCTTCCTGCTGAGCAGGCGTGCATCCCCTCGTGGACGTGTGCCGTCCATACTAGTATCGCACCTAGATTATTTTTTGTACACCCGCCCCCGTTGTAATAGCATGCACACGACCTCCTCTCAACCCTCTCCACCTCCCCCCCCCCACCTTCTGCTGAGCACAGGCCGAAACCCTCGAGGCCGCCGGCACCGCCTCCTTCCACAACTAGTAGTATGTACTACAGTAGCACTACATGGTACCACCATACTCCTTCTGCACCTAATTTACCTCTCATCTGTGCGCACATGACTCCTCTTACCATTATCTCCCCCCCCCCTCTGCTGAGCACAGGCGGACACCCTCGAGGCCGCCGTCACCGCCTTCTTCCACAACGGCTCCGCTCTCCGCGTCGACGCCATCCCCCTCCTCCTCACCCTCCTGCAGTCCCTAG